>CAUYQV010047425.1:0-54918 GCA_963574575.1 Galagoides demidoff
ATTGGGATTTTTAAGTTGTCATAATTGTACTAGCTAGGATCTTCAACTTTACTAGGAGTGGTGGTAATGAGTACACTTATCTCATAATTGATTTGTAGATAATGCTTTTGTTTCCTCATAAAATTGATATATTTGTCCCAATGTTATCTTCAATTATGTCAATGTTTTGCCTATAGTTGATGTTCTGTAAATACTCATATAATAAAGGAGCCTGAAATAAAAAAAATAAATAAAAGGACATTTGGAGTCATTTCTGACTGCCACAGCTTGGATGGGGGCACTGGCATTCAAGGTAGAGGCTGAGGCAAGAAGACAGGTTCCAGAGCAAAAACCTGGCGTGAGCTTTCAGGGAGGACCATAGGCAACTGACAAAGGTCTGCCTGACTGGTTTCCCAGGGGATAACTGCCTCCCGGCGTGAGTCTCAGAACATAGCCGGTGCACTACGGTCTCCAGAGAGAGTACAGCGGAATTTAAGACGTCCCAGGGCTGGCCACACCCACATGCAGGTGTATTCCCAGACTAGTACATCCATTCTGAGGCCTCCTCATCAGGGGGCCTTGACTGAGGCACTTTTCGGGTGTTTCCACGAGATGTCCTTATTGTTGGGATGACAGACTGCGACATTCTTCTCCACTCTGTTTTTCTCCTCCTCAGCCCTCAGGTCCACAGATGCCAGGAGTCATTTATTCACTGCTCCTCAGCAGTGAAACCTTCCTCTGCCTGTACTGCCAGTCATCTGAGTGACCCAGGCCTGGTTCGTGGCAGCAGCGAGGAGCTGGGTCATAACACGAGAATGAGTGAATCATGCTTTATCACCCTGCTTTGGCTCACTGTCGTAACTGGCCATCTCAACTTTTCCCAGCTAGGCAGAGACAGTGCTGAACATCCCACAGTGCACCAAGAGCCCCCATGACACAGATCACGTCTGCAGTGTGAGTTTCTGGACCTGACCCCATCACCAGCTCCAGGGTCAGATAAATCACAGATTCTCCTGGAGAATGTTATTTATCCAGGTGACCATAACACCAAATAAATTGGCCTAATGCCACTGAAGGGTTTTCCACACTTGGGGTAGAATATCCCTCAACTTTTGTTGTGCTGAACATGAATGAAGAAGGTATGTGGTTGTGACTGTCACTGACAGTCATCTTATAAATGTAAGGGGAAATAATTACGGGATAAAGTCGATACTATATCAGAGATAGGGAGATAACCTTGTTTCTTAAGACAGAACTGTGCCTGGGACCAATGTCATCTTCACACCTTCAGAAATGTCTAATAATGGATTTTCTTATTATTTAAGCTAGTTTCAAGTGGCATTTTCAGTGCAATAAAAAGTATCGTTACAGAAAGATAAAAGAATTTAAAAACAATAGAAACAGCAAATTCTAAAAGCAAAAAAAATTCATCAATCTGTATAAACAGCCTACATTCATCTATTAAAAAAATCTTAAAATTGAGTCACAAAGCCAAACCCACTATACAAAATAGCTAAAACGAAATGACATAAATATCAAAAATAAAAAGACAGCTATCAGGTAAACCACAAGCCAAATATGTCTAAGTCATGATCTTAAAATCAGACAATTTAAACTACAGGACAAAAAATGTCCAATGGAGAAAAGGGGGACATTTTTATAATGATAAAAGTAAAATTTACAAGGAAAAACAGCCACGAATGTAAATGCCCCAGGAAATATAGCCACACGCTATATAGAAAAAGTGTAAAGTGTAAACCACAGGTAATAAAATGAGGAACTGACAGAAACCCCACGTAGAAAGAGATTTTATCTCTGTCAACCCCTGACCAAGCACGTGAACCTAGAGAGGAGCACTTAATAAAAATATCCCAGGGGCGTATTCAGCAAAGGAGCTTTAACACAGAACACATGTACAGTACACAGTGAGGAGATTTTATATACCTCAAAAGAGAAAGCAGATTTTCCACCCAAACTGACCCATCTGAAGACATCTGACATGGTAATATTCTGGTACTCATGACTCTGTACCAAGAAAGGGCTGTTTCCCCATAGACTCCTATCACAGATCCTCCTTTGGAAGGACTCTGCAGTCTGTGACAGCTCCTCCTACAGGGAAAGAGAATAGGAAAAGGGCTAGGGTAGTGCCTGGGCTCAAAGCAGTAGGGCACCAGTCCCATATGCCAGACGTGCAGGGTTCAAGCTCAGCCCCAGACAAAACTGCAAAAAAAAAAAAAAAAACCTCAGAAAAGGGCTGAAAGTGCCAGGCCGCTCCTGATAGGGGAGATCTGAGTCCCAAGCCCTGGTTGAGTAAGAATAATGCAGGCAGTCTACACTGTCCAGATAATAAGGTGACAATAAAATAATGTAAAATTAGTAAACACTGCACATTCTCCGTAAAAGCAAACCTTTACACACTCACAAGGACTGAGAGATTTTACCAAAGTATAAACACAGAAAAAAGTGAAATCTTGGTTCAACTGACACGGAACCAGTAACAATGGACGTGTAGGTCAGACGGATTCAGACGAATCTGAAAAAAAATCTGGGTGACCCTCATCAGCACACAACTTTCCCCCTGGCAAATGAGTCGTAACTGAATACTTCTTGAACAACTTTTAGCTTTTCTCTCCTAACTGCTCTCTGCTGCCCTTGTGCTCTGTGTATATATTATGCTCAGTGTCTTGTATTTCTGATGCTTCACTCTCTCCCTTCCACCTGTATCTCCTGTTCAGAGAAAGCATGAGATAGGGCATTTAGCACACTCTTTTTCTGAACCCGTGACGGCTATAATATCCCCCTAAACTTGCTACGGATTGAAAATGAACTATGTAGCTCACTTAAACAAGAACAGAAGAACCGCCAGCAGACTTCAATGGCAAAGTTAGGTGTGAGCTTAGATGTAGCGTTGTTAGGGGTGAAGGGACTGGATAATTAGTATCTCAGGGTGACCAGATGGTTTCTCAAGCTGCACTTCTCACCTATTTTGGCTGGAGGATTGAGCTTCAAGTAGAAATATCTTCTAATACTTAAGACTAGAAAACCTACTTACTTCTTCTGGGGGAAAGAATCAAGTGAAAAACAGATGGTTCAGTCAAATTTCTACCAAATAGTGATAACTACTATTTCTGGCTCTGATACAGTAGACTTTTTATTTCTGAAAACGATTCTAAGATTCTTGCAAATAGACTGTCTAGTCTGCACAGCAGTCCTCCTGAGTCTGGTGACTACAGTGAAATAGCAAGTCTTATACAACAATGGAAAAAGTGAGCTGCACTGTACTTTCTGCACTGGAAAACGATACACCGCTGTGGTCTGGCCAGTGACAAACTGTACCTCAGATAAGTACTGTTTAATATAGAAGTAGGTTTCCTCATTCTTTCTACTTTGAAAACTACAAGAAAAGGAATAAAGAAAAGAAAAGAATAATTTACAATTAACACTCTCTGATTCTGGAAATTACATTTTAATTCAGTCCCACTTAAAAAATGAAAGTAGTTTCCTGACCTTTACAAGGAGCACACTAACCACATTTTCACATACAGAAAACTCAGGTGCACTCAACTGTTTGTAAGACATGTCTCCATATAACGCATTTACATTCTTGTGAAGTGTATGAACTTTTAATTGTATATATTATGTGTGATTTTAGCATTTGGTATTTCTTAAAACAATTAACATGTAAAATGCTTATTTTCTAAAAGTTAATTCATATTATACTGATTAAAGGTTAGGAGAGCTTCTTTTGAAGAATTACAATATTTGTATTCATACTATGAGAATTCAATAATTTTTCTAAACATAAACTTAAAGCTTTAGCAATTTAAGTTGTGTAAGCAGAGCAGGCTGCACTGGGTGGATTACAGTATAAGTCATTTCAAGTGGTTCACAATTATCTGTGCATAAGGAAAGAAAGCACCAAGTATAATAATTTTTTTCACATCGTAGATGAAATCACAACACAATGATCTCAATGTCCCTTCAAAATCAAATCATTTATAAAGACAATTTCTTTCAAATGTTCAATCTTTTAGCTTTCTTAGTGAGATCAACTGATAAGAATAGAAATGGCAAAAACAAATGCTATACACACAATACCTGTACTAACTTAATAGAGTTCAGATTTCTACTGCATTAACATTGATGGTTTCCATTTTTGAACTGAGTTCTTTAGATCTAAAAAGAACTATGAAAATAAGTATAACATTTACAAACTAGTCAACTATGTCTTTTAAAAAGAAACTAAAAAGGTGCCTTTATTCCAATGGATGAAGCAAAAATTTTCCTGATGAACAAAAGCACCTCTTATAGTAAGGAAATATGTAAAGAAAATATTTTCTATAAATTAATGGACAAATTTATGTGCATCAAGGTGTAGTTTTCTCATCCATATATGCAATATTTGTAAACAATATACAATAAAAGAAATTCAAAACACAGATTGAAAAAATAACCCATGTACTAATACTCCAGTTATTAACCTTGCAGTATATATGTCACTGTAACAATTGCGAAAAATTTTCTAATCTAGATGATTAATGAAATCTCTTTGGAAATACACTTTTTAAAAAGTCTCCAATGTATAATCCTGACTGTCAAATCTTAACCCACACTAAAGGTTTCTACACCTAAGACACAATTCTACGGAAATGACAACGTACACAGAGGCCACGGTGCCTTGCAGTGCTCGGCATTACCGGTGTGACTTTGGTGCAGGCCAGCTGGGCTGTTATGTTTAGGTACCACAGGCACATGGTAAACACTTTGCCAACAAATACCAACCTTTATCACTGTAGGTTTTGCTGCTCATAGAATGGTAATAATATCTTTTTTTTTTTTTTTTTTTTGCAGTTTTTGGCCGAGGCTGGGTTTGAATCTATCACCTCCAGCATATGGAGCTGGAGCCTTACTCCTTTGAGCCACAGGCACTGCTCAATAATATCATTTTAAACATTTCCAGATCACGACAAAAGTTCCTTACCTGAATATATTCAAAGAATCCTCTAGATTTAAAAACATTTTTAAATGAATACAGAGATGCATAATGAGAAATAAATTGCTTGCTTTGACAGTTTTCAGCCAACTTTGTTACACGTTTTTCTCTATTGACCATGTTATTTTTATAAGAAGTTCCAGCTTCTGCTAAGATTTCTTTTTCCCAGTGGTTTTTTTCATGCATTTCTGTTCATGCATTTCTGTTTTGCTAGATATGTTCTTTTTCCGAGATGAGGTACTAGGCACAGCTGCAGCAGAAGGTCCACATGTAGCTACACGGACAAACAGAAAACCAACAAACCGCTGCTTAGATTATCCACACAAGCAACCAAGTTCAAACAACACTGCCGAGTGACACAACAATCCTATTACACCAGTGATGTTAAGTGACACATTATAAATATTTTAATATGGCATTTTTAGCCATTTACTTTTAGAATTCAACATAAAGCCAACAGCCTGTGTTCACAAAATTTCTCATTTCACCCTCCATTTTTCCTAGGAAATTAATTCACTTCTGTAATTTTTAACTACTATCTATTGTGCTAACAATTTTCATATTTATACTTCTGTCCTGGAACTTTTCACTTAGCTCTAGATATATGTATACCCAACTGCCTACTGGACTCTTTTTATAGATACCTGACAAAACCCATGTACTTCAACATGCTTAAAACAGAACTCATCATTCCCCCTAGCATCTATTTCCTCCCTGTGTCTTTGTCTACTACTATCTGAGAAGCTAGCGGGTGAGAACACTAGAAGCACCTTGCCTTGGGGATTATCCTTCTGTATCTGAATGAACTTTAAGGCCTAATGAGTTATCAAGAAAGCTGTTCTCTGTAGTTACACTTCTACTATTGGCAGGTAAGCTCCTGTCACACCGCGGCTTCCCACAGAAGTTTACACTCTGCACTAAACATGAAGAACAGCTCCTCAAAGACACTGAGTAAGAATCAACTCTCAGGAAGAGAGAACAGCTGAGGACAGTCCCCCTTCCTCCCAGTGCTTAGCTAGATGTCAGGCCCCTAGAAACACAATCTTACCAGCACGAAGAAGGAGAAGTAGGTTTGAGGCAACTACAACTGCTGGAAAGAGGCTGGTCAATCCCAGATAGGAAGAGTCTGAAGTTCTATGCATTTTTTGTTCTTAGAGACAGAGTCTCACTTTGCTGCCCTCATTAGAGTGCCGTTGCATCACAGCTAACAGCAGCCTCCAGCTCTTGGGCTTAGGTGATTCTCTTGCCTCAGCCTTTCGAGTAGCTGGGACTACAGGCACCCACCACAACACCTGGCTATTTTTTTTTGTTGCAGGTTTGGCGGGGCCAGGTTTGAACCTGCCACCCTCAGTATATGGGGCTGGCACGCTACCAACTGAGCCACAGGTGCTGACCCTGAAGTTCTACGTATAAATCATAATCGAATCTATGACATGAGCAGAATAAGCTGCCAACAGCAGCCTACCTAAAGTTGAAAGAAGGGAACTGGAATGTGAGGTGCCTGCCACTTCCAGGAACACAGCCTTTCATTCTTAGTTTGGCCAAAGTTAAACCTGTGCTTTAATAGCAAAACAATACTCTTTGGAGGAAACTAACAGAAAAAATGGAATCCAGTTTCTACAATGTGTCATTCATAATGTCTAGAATAAAACCCCAAAATACTCAATATGCTAAGAAATGGGAACATATTTTCCTTGTTGAGAGTAGAAAAATGGAGACCAATTCTTAGATTAATCAGATTTACAGACAAGAATTTCAAAGCTACAATTTTAATTATGTCAAGGACAAATGGAAATATGCTTATAATGAATACAAAATAGCAATCTCTGAAAAAACTATGAAAAAGAATCAGGAAGAATGTCTAAAAGTATGTTATTAATAAACATCTGAAATAAAATATCTCACATAAAAACTGGGTGGGTTTAATAAAAGAATGGAGAGGATAAGTAGAATAAACAACAACCAGGATCATTAAAAATGAAACATAAACACAGAGGCTGCTCTCTACAAGTCTGGCTAGAACTGTATTGAAGTGAACTCCAAGCAGGTGAAATTGAGAGGTGGATCGCAGGGGGAAGAAATTCAGATATTCAATAACCAACTGAGACAAACAGTGAGGACAGAGGCGAGAGAGAAGAGCCTGCACACAGGACAGTGCCAAGTGGGGTGGTTAAGGAGCCTGGAACCCGACAGAAGGGCAAGGGGATCCCTTTCCTTCCCCCACCTAGGGGTTCTCCTTCAGTGGTGACCGAGAGGTTCTCTTACTCTGTGGGAGAGCACCAGGAGCAACCAAAGACCCAACTTCCCTGCCCTAGGCATATCCTCCACTGGGTCCCCCTCCTGCCTGGCAGAAAAGTGAGCAATTTTGGTTCCAGCTGGCTTGTGCCACAGCTCATCCCTCCCCACCCCCATTCTTTGGTTACTGGACAGTTCCCCCCTGCAGAAGCCTGCTTCCTTCTATACAGGTGAGTCGGGAATGCTACTCCAGCTCAGACAGCCTGGAGGGGCTGCCCCACTATCAGGTACCAGAAAGGCAAAGGCGCTTTGGACTCTGCACACTCCCATAGTGACTGGGAAGGCACGGGTTACAGAGGCCAGTTTCTCTTCCACTGGCATCTTACGGGAACAGATAGGGTGCAGAAAGGAGATAAGACGGGTCTGCCTCAGTCCACCTCTGGCTGTCACCATGTGACTGGGCATCTGAACTCCCCAGAGCAGGGTGAACAGCTCTACTGTCAGCAGATAGTTGTGCCCGTGGTTGGCCCAACTGCTTCCTGTGAGATACCTAAGAGAGCCCAGCTACAATATCTTTCAAAAATAATTTAGGGACAGCCTAACTTGTAGCTTAAAATTAAAAAAAAAAATAACTGAAATTACACATGGGAAGGGATCAGCAGAAGAGCTCTGGCAACATAAAAATTTAGCACAGAGCAACTCCTCCCAAATTACAACAGAGATACAGCTGAAAATGACATTCTTAAAGAAATCGTCAAAATGACAGAAATAGAATTCATTATATTCATGGCAAATAAGGTAAATGGAATTGAGAAGGTGGAAAAAAAAAGAAGTCTAAAAATTGCTCCCAAGAAATCAACAAAATTAAAGACAAAGTCACCAAGGATCTGGACATAATTAGAAAGGATATAATAGAGCTTACGGTATTGAAAGAGGCATTCAAGGAGTCTCCAAACACAGTAGGCAGTCTCGTCAGCAAAATAAGATATGGAGAAGAAAGAACCTCAGAACTCAAAAACATGAATTTTGAAATAAACCAAGTGTTACAAGTGGCATAAAAAAAGATAGAAAAAGCAGAACAATTTCCTAGAGATATACAGGATTACACAGAGTGCATGAACATACAAGTCATAGGTATCCCAGAAAGAGAAGCGAGTCCTAAACTCTTGCAAACTCCAAGACACCATGCTGGAGAATTTCCCAAGCATTGTTGAGAGACACGGAAATACACATACTGAACAATTACAGGACTCTGGGACCACTAATTTCAAACAGAGCAACTCCTAGACACAGAGTAATTAATCTAGCCAAGGTCAAAATAAAAGAGAAAATTCTGCAAGCAGCCAGGCATAAGCAACATCTTATCTACAAGGGCAAAAACCTATGGGACAGCTGACTTAACAGAAGAATCCTCATCTGTCTTCAATTTTCTTAAACAAAGCAATTTTCAGCCTAGGAGTCTGTACCCTACTAACCTAAGTTTCATATTTGGTGGAGAAATCAAATCCTTCACCAACAAGGAAACACTGAGAAAATTTGTCTTAACAAGACCAGTTCTGCAGGACCCGTACTATACACTGACCATCAGAATGGACCTCCAACAAAGTAAAGACACCCAAAAACGGGGGTGGGGGTGGGAGCGTGGGTGTGCGGGACACAATTCTAAGACAGACTTTACCTACCAAATCCAATCAGAGTGACCTCTTTCTTTGTGCCCTCAATGAACCCTAAACAATAAAAAAAAAAAAAAAAGAAAGAAAGAAAACTAGACCATATAATAAAACAATTTGACTTAAGAAAAAAGAAAAAGACATCCAGAAACTAAAGGACAAAATAAAACCCCAACAGGTGGGGGTTGGAGTTTTATAAAGCTTTCACAATGGCCCAAATGAGGACACTAGGAAAGAGATCTCCACAAAACAAGATGAACAGAACTCCACCATATCTATCAGTTCTCTTAAGAATATGAATGGCTTGAATCCCCCACTGAGGAGGCACAAGCTGGCTGACTGGACAGAAAGGGCACAAGCCCAAGACTCAGGGTGAATGGCTGGATAACAATATTTTAGGCAAATAGAATTCAGAAGAAAGCAAGAATCATAACTCTTTTTGTAGACACATTATGCTTTAAAGCAACACAATATCCACACAATGATGGACACTATATATTGGACCAGGGAACAGTACAAGACATTTCAATCCTAAATACCTATTCACCCAACTTAAATGCTCCCAGACATATAAAACAAACTTAATCTGAACAATATGATATCCTGCAATACCATAAAAGTTGGGACTTCAACTTGGCTTGCGCCTCTTCAGACAGAACTGTACAGATCCTATGAGCAGAAACTAAAGAAACAATGGACTTAACCACAGCTACAGAATAAACGGGCAGAATGTTACTACAGAACACTCCACCCCAGTAATACTGAGTATATGTTCTTCTTGTCAGTGTGTAGATTGTTTTCCAAATCCAATCATATCCTAGGACACAAATCAAATCTCAAAAAATGTAAAAAGTAGAAATTATACCTTATATATTTTCAGACCACAGTGGAGTAAAAGTAGAATTTAACTGTGACAAAACTTCCATCCCTACACAGAGTCGTGGACTCTAAGCAACAATGAAGGCTGGTTCAAAGAGAAGATAAAGAAGGAAATCAGTAGATTCCTTGAACAAAATGACCATGAGGACACAGGCCAGCAAAACCCGTGGGATACTATAACCAAAGTTAGATCTGAATTAAAGTGAGAACAAAGGAACTAGTCACAGGATGAACAAAGCAAAAGCTGATTTTTTGAAAAGATAAATAAATTGATGAACTGAGAGCCAGGTTAAGTAAAAACAGAAAAGTAAGGTCTCTAATAACCTCAACCAGAAACAAAAAAGAAAAAACAACAACAAATACCGTAGACATATTATCACTGATTACTACAAAAACTGTCTCAAAATTTGAAAATATGGAGGAAACGGACCAATACCTGAAATCACACCACCTCCCTAGACTTAACCAGAAAGAAAAATAAAACTCTTGAACAGACCAATATCACACTCTGAAACTGCAACAAAAATTAAAAAGTCAGTCTTGGACCAGATGGTTTATATCAGAAAGCACCAAACCTTCAAAGAAGAGCTCACACCCATAATATGCAGAACCAATTCCAAAGCCTTGAGAAGAAAGGAAACCTCCCAGACTCCTGCTACAAAGCATGTATCACCCTGATACCAAAACCAGGAAAGGGTCCAACAAGAAACTAAAACTACAGACTAATATCATTGAATATTGATGCAAAAATACTCAATACAATTTTAACAGATAGAATACAGCTATTCATTAAAAAAATTAGGCGGGCTTTATCCCAGAGAAGCAAGGCCAGTTCAACACATACAAATCCATAAACATAGTTCAGCACATAAATAGAAGGAAAAGCAAAGACCATGTGATCCCCTCAATAGGTGGAGAAAAAGCATTCAACAAAATCCACCATCTTTTTCTAATAAGAACACTTAAAGAAGTAGGCATAGATAGGAATTTTTTTAAACTAATAGAAGCCATCTGTGACAAACCCATAGCCAACATCATCCTGAAGGGAGTAAAACTGAAAGCTTTTCCACTTAGAACTAGAACAAGATGGGAATGCCCAATGTTGCCATTACCATTCAACATAGTGCTGGAAGTCCTAGCCAATGCAACCCCACAAGGATAACGAGGGTATCCACATGGGGACAGAGGAGGTCAAACTTCCACTCTTTGCTGATGGTATTTTCACTTAGAAAATCCCAGATATTCAACCATTGGACTCCTGAAAGTATCAAGAAATATATAACACCTTGGGATATAAAATCAATATCCACACATCAGTAGCTTTCATACACGTCTGTAATAGTCAACCTGAGCTCCCAAACCCACGAAACTGCATGGAAATCTCTGAGAAAAAACGAAAAGAAGAAATGAACAGGGTAGAATGTCCCCATCTCAGGTAGGAAAGTGGGAGGAGGAGAATCTTCAAATAAGAAAAGTAGAAGAAACAGAGAAAAGGAAAGAATATCAAGACAGAGTTGACAGCTTGGAGGTCAGGGTGGGAGGGCTATTTCAGCAGGGATCAACAACACAATCAAATGTGCCCAGAGGTTAAAGCAGAAAAATGCTGATAAAAGATAGTTGAATTTCAAAGTGATATCATCAGACTGAGAACGGAGATATTAAAATATAAAGAAAGAGAAAAAAATTTCATGTAACAGAAAAGCAAAAGATGAGAGTCCATAGTTTGGGGGAAACTGAGTGTGAAACATTTTATAACAAACGGCGCAGAGGGCAGACAACCAAGATAAAGAACTAAATCTGTATCAATAGACTATAATAGATTTTTAACCCACTGGATCATTATGCTGTAGGAAGTATAATGATTCTAATTAAAAACAGATTTTACACTTAAAAAGCAAACTATTACTCCTCCCTTGAGAGCAACACAGAATATACAAACTCCCACCCCTCCTAACCTGGTTTGCTGTTTGCTTTAGCGCTCTTTAAGGTAGCTGGTGGTGTTGGTAAGATCTTTGTAGGTGTATATGTATTTAGAGATATTTTCCTTCGCATTACTGGATTGGAACACGAAGCTGAAAAAAAAAAGTTAGTTTAGTACTTTACTGCCAATTCTGCCCTAACTTTATAGAAACTTTCTTACAGCATCATTTATTGACCCTAAGAATATATAGAAATACAACAGAAAATAGACAAGGTTCACTACGTAAATTCAGCAGAATCATCTTTCATATAAAGACAGTTCTCTTATGGTCTTAGCCAAATAGATGTTTGGTTTATACTGTAAATAAACAAAAACAAACAAACAAACAAAAAAAATCCCCAAATTAGATTGTAAGTAAGTAAATCAGACTGCCTTCCTATATTACCTGGTTGAGATTATCTTAATGAGAATGAGAGACTTTTAAAGTTGGGGAGAGTCTGAGAAGAATAAAGAGGAAAAGGAGGGATAATTTTTAAGTGTGGAGTCCTCGGGGGAATAAGCAGCCAAAGGAGAAGGGGGAGAGGGCCCACTGGCACGAGCTCCTCGATTCCTAAACACGGAGAGATGGGGAAACTACAAAATCCAAATTTAAAATTTCAGGGGGCGGGAGATCTGACAGCAACACTCAGTGTGTTTTTGAAAATCAAGATATGGGCCAGTCACAGCAAACATCCCTTTGGTGTTTGAAATCTACATCAGATAAACAGATTTCTATGACAGACCTCAAGTAGTCAGTAACAAAAAAAGTGGAAGTGATGAGAGCAGTCTCAGTGAACGAGTCTCAGTGCACGCAGTGATGAGAGCAGTCTCAGTGCACGAGTCTCAGTGCACGCAGTGATGAGAGCAGTCTCAGTGCACACGTCTCAGTGCACGCGTCTCAGTGCACGCAGTGATGAGAGCAGTCTCAGTGCATGCGTCTCAGTGCACGCAGTGATGAGAGCAGTCTCAGTGCACGTCCCAGTGCACGTCTCAGTGCACGTCTCAGTGCACGTCTCAGTGCACGTCTCAGTGCACGCAGTGATGAGAGCAGTCTCAGTGCACGCGTCTCAGTGCACGCATCTCAGTGCACGCAGTGATGAGAGCAGTCTCAGTGCACGCGTCTCAGTGCATGCAGTGATGAGAGCAGTCTCAGTGCACGCGTCTCAGTGCACGCAGTGATGAGAGCAGTCTCAGTGCACGCAGTGATGAGAGCAGTCTCAGTGCACGCGTCTCAGTGCACGCAGTGATGAGAGCAGTCTCAGTGCACGCAAAGCCCGCCACCACCATGCAGCTCTTCCTGCTTCCAAGTCTCACCCTACTCTGTTAACTTCCACCACTCACCTTTCCTTATTATTATCTCCCCTCTCTTTTCTCCATTTGATACTGTCATTGCCCCACTGTAACCTACAATCTTGTACCACAATATTTATTAATTTTTTTCTAGATACAGAAAAATAATTTTGAATGACAATGATTAACAATGTCTTTTCCCTTGTTAGAAACACTACAGAACTATATAGTTCTATGTATATGATGCTACTTCCTTGATGATTTCAAAACAAGTAGCTTACTTCTGTTGTTACCTTCAAGTTATTCACTGCCATTCTTCTAAAATCTAAATAGCACTGGCATCTACCCTAAGTTCTATTTACTATTTAGAGTCTTTCTTTAATTTCTGTTTTCAGATTTCAAATGCCTGCTCCAGGAAAGCAGTGAAATATCAAGCACAGGGCAAAGGGGTAAATGAAAATTTATCCAGCTTCTGAGGAAGCAGAACTGTCCAGCCTCTCAGACTACAGAAAACGTAAACAATGACATTCATTTTCTTGACTTTCTAGCTTGGAGAAGTTATTTCATTTGGAGCATTATCAATTCTCAGAATCAGACACATTCAGATGCAAATTTTGAAATTAAAACCTACTTTCCAAAGCCATCCCCAAAGTGAAATATTCATCATCTTACTATGCTTCTCCATTAGCAGTAATGATTGACAGCTGACCTCTGTATCAGAAGTGGAGGACAAGGGAAAGGCCACTACACAGCAGAAACGTGGGGCGCAGTGAGACTAGCCAAAAAAGTGGGCATAGAATGACCGTGTATGTGTGGGTTAATATTTTGTAATTTTTAAAGAAATTATTATGAAATGATAGACAACAGGAACGTGATATTTCTAGCAAATATAGTTTAAAAACTGACCAGACTTTGTACCTTGTTGACTTCTATTTCTGTGTCTTTCCCCTACTATTTATAAGAAAAAATACTTGGTGGAGAGAATAAAAAAAAAATAGTACATTGCACATTACACCAAATACTTCTATTCTTAATAATATCCTTTACACTCCTTTCCTAAAATTCTACTCACTCCCAATACTTGAGTCAGAGTTTTATCATTCTTGTCCTATTCAGGTAATATATACTGCCCAACAATTAAATGATAATAACAAAGATAAAGTAACCTACACGTCTCAGGGGTCTTCTGCAGAACATCACTTGACGGAGAAGCAATGGAAGCAAGGAAGTCATCCACTTGCTTCAGAGAGAGGGCGTTATGGAGGGTTTCCAGAGGACAGATGGACGGCACCATGGAATACAATTCAAAGCCTAGAAGAGAAAACAACAAAAACAAAAAAAAAAAAGTTGAATGTTTAAAAAAATCATGAATTAAAAAGAAAGAGAACCACTGCTTAGAATTGGACAGTCTACGTGTTTTTAGTCTGTCACATGCAAACCACAAGAAATCTGAAGTCATGACACCAGATGCTATGCAGCCTGGACTCAGAACAAGAGGGACAAAAATTCCCTTTAAGATATAAAACACACAGTATACATGCACATGATTTCATTCTGCATCGGTAATATCTAAGACTAATACTGAAAAACAAACTTAGGGGAAAATCACAAAAAAACCACAATTTTCTAGTTTTTAATTTTTGAAGTCAAATCTATTCAATAGAATAGCTGATGCCATGAGGTATTCCTGATGCTATAGGTTAATCAAAAATAATTATGTAATGCTTATGAAGAGTAATTTGTAACACTTTTCTAGGCATGCCAAGGCCAACTATACTCTCTAGTATGATCCCAAACAACATTCATTCATTTTTCCTGGAATTAAAATTCCAAAACATATTTCACCTACCTTTCCTGAATTAACACAATAATTATATTATTGGAAATCACTGGCTGAGTAAAAAGTTAGGCCAAGTATAAAGGAATACAAAATACAAATATGCTCATATATAACAATGGCACAGAAATACAAAAACTTCATGAAACAACCATGCAGATATGTATTAATATAGTGAAACAAAAGCACTTAAACATAGTTTCTTTATAGAAACAACATAGATTATTTCCCCTTTTTTTCAAAAAGGAAATTACCTGTTCGTTTAAACTTTATTCAACTGAATGGCTTTTGAAATTGCTTCCACACCTTGTTAATGATGTCTTCCTACATCTACTCTTCCACAAATTCAAACTGACTTTCCTTCAAAGAAATACTTTAATGCTTAAATAAGGTTTATATAAAGTCCAATGCCATTAATTAAAAAGTAAAAATTAATTGAACTCAGACTGTACAACTCTTTGCTTCAACAGATATGTGCCCATTTTAAAAACTGACTAATGTATGATTTACTTAAATTTTGGGAAGAAACATTGACAAATGAACTGCCTAATTCTCAGCTGGAATACAAAAACTTTGGTTAAAAGCAAATCTAATCTTTCTGTGAAAATAACCAAAGGATTTACAAAGTTGCTATGTTTGATCTTCAGGTGCAAACTAAAGCATGACAATGTTACACATACTTTAAAAAGAAAAACAAACAAACAAAAAAAGACTATACCGTCACAGCAGCTGGAGCACCTAGGTAAGCACTAAAGAAATTAGGCTTGCACAACTGGAAAAAGTACAAGATTCATGCAAATAAGCGCAAACCCTTTCTTTGCATTACACTGAACTTAACAATGTGCTTTTTTCTTCTTTCCTCAGACTGTTTACAAGTCTTTTCCAACAATTAGTTTCTTTCATTTGCCTGCTAGATTTAATAACAGGCAGCGGACAATATAATCAAGTTCTTTTGGACTATATTTTTTTCCACTTATCTTCAGAAAACTTTTCCCATAATGCATAATGAAAGGGTTAGCGCAGCAATTTAAAAAGCCACCCTGCTGACATGTTTAGAAGCTATAAAAACATACCACTGAAGCCTAGAAATTCCACAGAGGAAACGGACCAGCACCTATAGAGGTGGAGGTGTTCTGCACAGAGGCCCAGAAAATAAGGTAAAGTACTGTCAGAAGATACTTGTTTCACCATGTTCTCGAACTAAAGATGAAGGAGGGGGAAGTCCATGATATGTGTTAAAGACGGAACACGGAAGTGAGGGAAATAAAAAATGAAAGAAGAGTCAAAGGACAATTCATAGGACAGATGTGACAACCAAGCACTAACAAAAGAAAAAGGAAACCTCAGAAACACAAAAGAAGTATTTGTAGGACTGAAAGCATTTAATATGCATTAACTGGCACAATGTGTAGCAAATCCACCTTTTTGAAAAAGCCTAAACCAAAGGAACATAGAATTATTTTCTGTTAAATTTAACAAAAGTATTTTCCTTTCTTTTGAAAACTATCTGGTTTGAAACAGATTTCTTCTAGATAAAATTTCAAATACTGGCTTTAAACACGTAAGCATGGCCCTAACCCTGCAGGGTCTCTTCCGAGGATTTTTGTACTTCCTTTTTTCTTGTGGCTTCTGCTTTTCTTCTAAGAGGTTCTTAGGCATGAGGGTTCTTTAGAAGCTGCAGCTGTATTAAATAAGGGTCTTTTTCTTCAAAAAGTAGCATTTAGACGCTACAATGGAGGGAAAGCACATTAAGCTCTAAGGCTAAATTCTTATTCTTACTTGCCGAGGATGAGATCTTGTTACTTCACCTTCAGGGAACAGCACTGCTAGTTAGATGTGCTGGGAAGGGATCCAGATGGGAGAAAACGACCATAAACTTGTGTTGAATCCTTTAGCTTCATGAAAGCTTTTCAAAGACCTGACTTAAGGTTTTGAAAGACTTATTTGCAGTCAAAAAGAAAAAAAAAAAGTTCCAGGGATAAAAGTACCTTCATTCCAAATAAAAGCAAAAACCTTTAAGTTTTCTTTTAAATTCTGTGACACTAAATTATTTTTAAATCATCAGTAAATATTCCCTTTTGCCCCATAAGATCAACCTCTATATGAGAAGCTGTAATACTACAACTGCATTTATAAATAATGATGATGAAACACTTTCCTATTCGGCCTCAAAATTTGAATTTAATGGAATTGGATTTCTAGATTTTAACTTAAGTCTTCTTCCTATTAGGACTCCTCAATATTTTAAGAACAAACAAGCAGTGTTACCAAAAGGAACTGGTTGCCACACGAGAACAAAGTGAATGCTGGACAAAGTTTTCAGAGTGCTCCAGCCCAAACTGAGTTTTGCTTTAGACAGACAGAGCCGGACACACGACGGCTTCGATGCACCTGCACCACTTGGCGCCAGGGACTTCCCAAAGGCGTGTTTCATTTGGCTACTGGATGGGGATGGCGCTGTATTTTTGGTAAGTATCTCAATAAAACAACCATGTGATCAGAAAAGGAATGAGGGGGGAAAAAACATGAATATTATTAAAAATTAAGAACAAATCAAAGAATATTAATTGTACTTTAAAAATTTGTGTAGACTGATCACTTTGGAAATTATGAGAAATTTTCAGGTGTTGATTTAGGATTAACTCATCATTTAATGGTCATTTAAAAGTTTGATGAATAATGTTAAATTACTCTTCAATTACAGGTGTAAAGGGAGCTAGACAGTATCAATAATTTGGGTGATACTGTATCTTCATACAAGTTAGAACTGTATGCCAATTGACATTAAGAATGGAGAAATGAATGATACTGTATACCCCACATTTTGAAATGAAAGAAAAATAAAAAAGGAGTGAAGCAGGGGAATACTTTTTAAAATAAAAGCAAAACGTACCATTGGTTGGGTGTCGAGCAAATGAGATAGAAAACCTTTTAACAGCAGAACCGCGTGTGGCGTCTGAGAAAGAGAAAAACAGGTACCTGAAATTCGTAACAGCTACCAAAAGAACATGTAAAAAAAAGAGGGAGAAAAACAAATACATGAGGAGGTTAGAAAGGTGACATGCAGAAGTGACAATGAGAGAAGGTAATAAGCCGAACACTGGTTAAAAGAAATAAACTGGCTTGATGACAGAGGCCGTGTGGAAGGAAGAACGTAAGGGAGGGAAGCAGGAGGGACCGGCAGTTCTGGTGAATCCATGTTTTGCTGGCTAAAGCAAACTTGTTGGCATACGAGAAAAAGCTTTAAATAAAGCTGATCCTGAAAGAGCTTCAAGGACTCTTCTTAACAAAAGGGGCAAGCTGCCATGGATCTCAGAAAAATTCTGAATATGAAACTGTAAAGTCTATGAATAATATTGAGAGGTTTCCTTCCAGTAGGGATCCTAGAATATTCTTATCCTATGTTTATTTTTATAAAAATATTACCAAAGGACATTCTCTTCTACTTATAAACATTTTATTCACTTTATTTTAACCCAATATTACTAAGTACAATAAGGGTTAACAATGAACAAAACTTTAAACAATCAAGGAAAAATTTATGAGCTATCAATTATCTAAAAAAAGAATACATATGATGTAGTTCTAAACCTCCCACATCAACAAAGTAGCTCCTATACGAGTACTGTGAGTCTAACTACAGGTCACTGTCTGATGAAGCATAATCAGGCTGCAGGTCGTCATTTAGGCACAGGACGCTAGGACTCCACTTCAGGCAGTCAGTGGCCTGAGACTTGCCTTTGAGAAACACTGCTCGTGGTGTGTGCGTGGGTGCAGGAATGCGTCTGTGTGTGTGCATGGGTGCACATACCATCTATGCAGCCAGAAGAGGTCAGCTTTTTACGATGAGTACGAGCATAATCCTGTAGGTTAGGTGCGCTTGAAGAACCCCCGAGCACCGAGGTGCTAAACAGGCCCGCACAGTGAGACCCTGATGGGAGTTAGAGAAAATACATACACAACGGGTGTTCTTCCATTCACATTGGAAATTCATGCAGCATGCAGTTAACACGGCGCTTACCACACAGAAGGAGCCTCTGAAATGCCTTGAGCAGGCTCACAATGTGCTTGTGGTATCTGGTGATGTCAATTTTAATGCAATACCTATAATCACCACCATTTTATCATATGCACAAATGGAGTTATTTGACACTGATCAAAGTGTTATCTTTCAGGAAAAATTATATGCCTATTCGATAATTAGATACATATATCCTAAAAGTATTAAAAACACTACCATAAAAATTAACTTAAGAAGAGACTGTGTTAATTACTTTGCAAGACTAGGTCATATCAAAAACCCCTCTGCTAGCACAAAGTAAGCAATAGTGAATTGGTATGTCAAGATATGTCATAAATGACAAATCTTCCCTGGTACCTCTGAATTAAGAATTACTAAATTTTCTTATGAAATAAAGTACAACAGTACTTACTTATGTGTGAGAAGACCAGGTCAAAACCAGGTCCTTTCTGGTCATTGGCTTTAAATTTCTAGTACTTAACAAATAGGCTTAAGAACTTACTCGACATGTTATTAGCAAATAATATAGCC
Source organism: Galagoides demidoff (assembly GCA_963574575.1). Lineage (NCBI taxonomy): Eukaryota > Metazoa > Chordata > Mammalia > Primates > Galagidae > Galagoides > Galagoides demidoff. Next base: position 19,396 of record CAUYQV010047425.1, read on the forward strand.
AGTATAAATCGATGCTTAATTTGTAGCAAAAGTTTTTATATCCAAGCAAAACTTTCCACCACTGGGGAAAGAGTAAATAAATTTCTATCCAATATAATGAAACATCAATATGAAAGGAGGATATAAAGATACTATGGGAATATGAAAAGCTGTCATTATGAGCTATATATGTAATTAACTAAAGAAAGATCTTTACATATGTAGGTATCAATACAGTTCATATACCTAGTATAGAGATCACAGTACAACAGTTAGGAAATATATTCATGCTTTGAATAAATCTATTTAGGACATCTATTTATCAAAAAAAAAAATGCCATTACCTCATATAGTTTATCAACCATAACCTTAAAAACCAAATGAGTTTAGTTAGAAAGGTCTTTTCTAATGCTGCTTTAAGAAAAAAAATTGATCATGTTCTCTACAGGTCAATAAAGAGTAAGACTGCATCAACTTTGGTTTGGTTTTTAAGAGTTGCTAAAAAGGAAAATTAATATATTCATAGAGGGTCTGAGTACTCCCCACTTTAAATATCTTTTTAATAAAAAAAAATTACTTTTGGCAAACTTCATTTTCCCAGTTGATAATAACATTTTTTCATCTGTATCAGCTGGGAAAATGAAATTTCCTTCATAAATTAACTTATAAAGTACAAGATTTAAAATCAGCTTAGTCTGCGTTGGCAAGTAGATTAAGTGGTTACCATTATGGGCATTCAAAAGAGTTACACACCAGAATTAAGTGCTGTTTCTTATACATTTTATCAAAACTTAATTTTGAGTCATACAACTCAACATTTCTGAAGTAGTACTAAATAAAAACTAAAGCATAGCATTTGGTCATGCTTTCACCACTGAAGAGTTTTACATGTGTGTACAGGAGTGAGTTTAAGAAAGGCACAGAATGAATGCATTTTTCTTTACACCACATACCTACAGTAGGATTCTGCTTCTGTTCTACAAGAGTTCTTGCTGTTCTCAGGTAATTAGCATTTTCAGATACAACCTGCATAAGGAAAGAGAAATACATGAAGTAAAACAGTAAAATAAATTCCAAGTCCATAGTTAATATGCAGCCTGTCCAGACAGACAAAGGTTAATAAGCTGTATGATCAATATTAGTAGGAACACATAATGACAGACCATGCACGGTCCCCTCGGAAGGGGTCCAGTCACAGGAGGTCCTTGCAATGAAGGGGTGCGAAGCAGGCATTCAGAATGAAACGCCATGTATGAAACAGGACAGATGAAGAGACACAGTTAATAGATTGATATAATTTCACTCTTAAAAGAAGCCAAATGCCCACTCTTAAACAGCTCCTGTATTTGAAAGGGGAAAAAACAACCACAAACAAAAGAAAAGACAGACAGAGACTGTTGAGGTCACCACACAATTACTGATCCATGCATGGGCTTTATCAGAGTAATCTTTAAATAGTCACAGCCTTAATGGATACCATAATCCCTTTTCCTATAATCAAACGAATTACATTTCCAAAAGGAAATTGCTGAAATCATCAGAAAAGTCATATGTGACAGAAGACCTTCCATTGCAATAAAAACCATCGTATTTTAAATTTCCAAAGGTCATCACAGAAAGTCCTTCTGCAAGGCATTTTATTTTGATCCCTATTGTGACGGGCACGCACATGGTCACTTGCCCCTATGATTTTCTCCTCAGAGGAAATCATGCTGCATACATCCCTTACATGCTTCCAGATAACAGGAAATGAGGGAGAGAACCAGCCATAGGAGATGTATCCTGCTAATTAATACAAGGCCACATAAATTTCGATGTTGTAAAAAACGCTTATATTGTCAGCAAATTCCAAGTGGAATCTAATTTTTCTATTACGGGGAAAAGTTATTTAAATTCTCTTACCATCAAATTACGTAATTTTGTTTCTGAAAGTTTTAAAGGACAATTAAGTCAAAGAAAGATTACTTTTCCTTTTTAAATAATTTCATTAACAAACAAAAGTTCCAGGAGAAGAAAATTTATTAATGACTTTAAAAATCCTGGACATTTAAAATCATTTCAGTAAAAATGCTACACACATGCAGTGTAAGTGGTTTCTTTCCCTCAAATATTGTCAGACGTTATAAGTATTTTTAAATGAACTCAAAATTAAAAGACAGAAGGATTTACTCTGATGTGAAATATAAGGGATTAGATGTCCTCAAAGACAGCTGTTGTTGCTCTGAATGCAGGGAGGAAAAATGTTTAATGAAGTAAAGTTTAAAAACCTGTTGCCATGAGCCAAAAATACTGGATGTGAAAGCCAATGATTTGGGGGAGACAGGGGAAGAAGTGATTTGTTCCCCTGATCTGCGTCTTCGACGCCCAGTACCCACACCACTGGTATAGTGCAGCCAGGTACCAGCGCCCTCTGGGCTAGACACACTCAGGGGGCTCTCTTCCTGGAAGTGAGAAAGGGGGCAAAAAAAAAAAAAAAGCAGAGCATGCAAAGTTAGATACAACAGAGCCAAATGATCAGAAGAAAAAAAAATACAGTTTGTATTCGCTTATCAATTTTTTTAACACTATTAGACAGCAATTTGGGAGCCAAATGTTTCAATATTTGAGAATTTGATAGAAATGACTTATAAATCTAATTCTATGTGATTATGAAAATATCTTATAACCTTAAAACACAAATATTTACACTACTTAATAGTTGTTTCTTCCCTCTTAAAATTGGAAAGATATTAGGTTTCTTTTTTAGCCACTGTTTGAATATTAAAAGTATTCTGCTTAATTTTAAATATTCAAGATATTTTGTGCTATTTTGGATGAACTTTTCAACCCAAGCCACTGGAGAATTGTGAAAAGGTTTAAAGAGATCTAAATGTATGGAACTTAGAAAAGAAAATGTCTGCCAGACATTAAAAGAAAAAAACCAGCAGATCATCAAGTGGACTCCCACTGCATCTGTTCACACTCTCACACGATCTGCTCCTTCACCCTCCAGAGGCTGCTCTCGGGGCGCGGGGGGCAGACGTGCCGCAAACACTCTCGTGATACATGTTTGCGTGTTCAGGCTTCAGACAGTGAGGACAGAGTAAACTCTACTTGCACAAAATGAAGAGAATAGTTTTTTTCTCTGTGTCTTTGGGAAGTACAAACTTCTGACATCCATGGAGATGGTGGACGCTGGGAAAAGGCTTCCAGGTTTTACTTGAATAATTTACCTTATGGAAGTAAAAGTTTAGCATGGCATAGAAATAATTTCTTGAGATCAACTATGTAAGTATTTATAAGAAAAAGGTTTATAAATGTGTTCTGTGTTTTAAAAGTTAACAAGGGCAGTGATTCTGTCGAAGGCTTTATAAATACTGATGAATTGCAAAATTAAAACTTAGCCGTATCAGTGGGATTTGGGTTTTCAGGGGGCAGAGAAGAGAGTTTAATGGTGAAATTCTGGATAATTTAATTACTGGCAGCCTGTCTGCTTATTTAATAACATCAAAATCACTGCCCTCACACAAATAATAGTTTAAGTTATAGTAATATAATCATTTACCAACTTACTGAAGTTAAGGATACCTGAACATAACTCCAGGTTTCTTATTTTCAATTAAAGTATAATAGTTTAAATTCTGTAACTGTTAAGCAATTTTTTTTAACCACCTTTGATAATCAATTTAAAATATCACATTCAGGAAACCTTAACTGGTATATAATATCCATTATAGTTGTAAGAACCTACTTTGCTGATAGATTTTTTTCTATACAAAACTGTCAAATTGGAATATATATACATATATATACATATTTCAAATTTAAGAATCATAGAACCTTTATGTTTGTATAATTTGAGGCTATTCTTATTGTTATTTATATCCTTAACCATCAACTGCTAAACAATATTATACCTCATTCTTTAGACTTGGTATATTTAAGCAAAAAACCCCCTAAGTTGGTAACTTAAAAGTTGATGGTTCTATCTTAATTTCTTGTATTATACTTTTTACACTTCTTTTATGCTTTTTATGCTTATTTTATACTTTTCGTGATTTACACTTTTTACCAGAGCATTTAGAAAACATTTGTAAGCACTGACTTTAGTCAGTGCTGAAAGAATCACCCTACAGAATATGACACAAAGTATAAAATACGGACAGCTGTTAAGGTTTACACACACTTCATTCTAACTGCTCAATTATTCTTTTAAATGATGTTTTAGTAGCTATTTAAATATTATTCTATTAGTGAGCATAAGAATTAGTCTTACCTATTTACTTACAGATCTTGATACAAAGGTAAACTTTTTAATTATATTATCAAATTTTCAAATTCCTATACAGACTTTGCAGTCAAGCTAACATTTTAGAATTTCACTTCTAATCTACAGTGTCACTGGAATCACTTCTTGCTATAGCCCTTCTGGCAATTCCTCTCTACTTTTAACCAAAAATTATTCATGATCCATTAAGTCAGGCTTTTTAAAAAGTTCTTCACTGAAGAATAATCTGATGTAACAAGACCAAGAAAAAAGGATCAGCTTATAAAGTTCTTAGAAAGGTCTTATTCCATATTAATGTCCAATTTTGTTATGAATACTATACATAAAGTTCCAAATTCTAAGCCTAATCTTTGTATTTCCTAATCACCTCCATATTTTGGAAATTTGAAAAACAGACAAAATTGACAAATGTTTGTTGGGTTCCCAAGTTCCACAATTAAAGCTGTATTTTCTTTTCTGTTTTATTAAAATATAGTTAGTTTGCTTTATAAAAAATAGTCTGACATATATACTCACTTCATTTGTAGCCATCTTTCTGGATCTTGGAAGTGGAGACTTCCTGTGTATATGAATCGGCTCTGACACCATTGGTTTAAACAATATCACAGCTCGATCAACCTCATCTTTTTTAGAAGTATGTGGTTCATCATCATTATCAATTTTAAAAGTTCTCTTGCCTTCATTCTGGAGGCAAAGAACACAACACACTTTTAACATTCAGATAACAATGTGTTCTGATGAAGAAATTCAGCTCCACTGCTATGGTCATGTGAAGTACATATTAAAATTTGTTTACCTGAATTAATACTAACTGAACTCTTACAACAGCCTAGTACTATGTGAGTATTGTGCAAGAAATTACAAGAGTCATTTCATATCTATGGAGAAATTAAACAGTGAATGGCAATTAAAACCAAAAAAAATGTGTTTAATTAAATTTCATCAAATACAGAAATAAATTATAATAATACTAAAAGACAGTAAGAAAGAGTAGAAATCAGTTCTGTAATACAGGAATGTCAACCATGAAACCATGAACCAGGGAAGCAGGACCTACAGGCTATGGCTCCATCAGCTAAGAGAGCCTTGAGTACCACGTCCCAGAAAATCAAAGAGTCCTGTCAGAGTGGTGCTAAGTGCTTGGTGGAGATCCAGGTGAAAGCCAGGAGGAGGAAGAGAGGGACCAGAAGGACAGTAGGCCCCCAGCCCATAGCCTGAGCCAGAAGAGCACCCAGTGCCTGGAGCCTCCCCTGCCCACTGAGCTGTGGAACCCTGGGAGAGGGATCACCATCCCTCTGTTCAGATGGCCTGTGTACCACCTCTACCCTATTAGGGTAGTCAAGGAGGGAGGCTGCCTTCTGGAACCCCTACTCAATAGAGAGCCCCTCTGCTCTTCCAGCAAGTCTGCTAATTATTGAGAGCCTGTGGGGGCAGGAATTCCACATTTCCAGAAACTGTCCCAAGAACTAGACAAAGCCATTAGGGCTGAAGGCACCAGTAACATGACTGTCTTACTCCTTCATGACTGAAGACAGTGCCTGTTGGGGGCTCTGTTTTACAAGAGGGAAGCCTCACATGACCCCCTATGTCTGTACCACCCTGTGACCCTCTGGGAGCTAAGCCCCTGCTCAATACCCCTGGGCCACTGCTAAGAAGGAATCCAGAACTCTCCTGCTCCAGCCACATCTTTACCCATGGGTGACCGCTTGCCACAATCCAAGAGTGATTTGGGGAGATATTGGAAGGATGGGGTAACTGTTCCATTTTCCCAAGGGTCACTTGGGCTTTCATCCCACACTTCATTCAACCTCTGGTTGCCTCAAGTGCAATGCAAGGTGCAGGCTGAAGAGGTGTCTGACAGCTCTGATCCAGGTCCCCAGGGGCAAGCCATGTGGTACCCCCCCATATACTCATTCATCTTCTGTGTCTCCAGTGCTGGGGCTCTTAGGGACTCACCTCCCATCTCTGCTTCCCCTACCAGGGCCTGGAGAAAGGAATAGGAGACACTTCCAGGCTTAAGAGCCTGGGCTCTCCGGGTACCGGGTGTGATGGGAGGGTGTGTATGCTTTACAAGACCAGTTTCTGACCTTTGTGAATTATTTAAGAAACGTGCTTTGTCATTTATTAGAAGGAAACCACAGTGTGACTTTTCTAAAGAACATTGATTTTTCACAATGAAGACTTTTTCTGCATTTGAAAAAAAAGTTTACTAGTTAGAAAGTCTTTACACAAAAATGAGTTAAGGCCAGGTGCAGAAACTCACACCTGTAATCCTAACTTTGGGAGGCCAAGGTGAGAACATCACTTGAGGCCAGTAGTTTGAGACCAGCCTGAGCAACAGTAAGATCCTGTCTCTACAAAAACCAGACAAATTAGCTAGGCAAGGTGGTACCCAGCTACTTTCAAGTACCAGTTGCTTGAAAGGCTGAGGCAGGAGGAAGGATGGCTTGAGCCCAGGATGTGGAGGTTGCAATGAGCTATGATGACGCCACTGCTCTCTAGCCCCAGTGACAGAACAAGACTCTGCCTAAAAGAGTTAAAATTCAAGATGATAGTAACAAACAGAAAAAGTAATTTAAACAAACTTTATAATAGCCTCAAGAACTATAACACATGGCTACACATTAAGACACAAGGTCAATCCATCTAATATGCATGTGACTTACACCTCAGAAAGAAAGGAGAAGATGGGCGAAGAGCATTATAGAGTTAAGGACCACAAACGGCCCAACGACAATAAGCGACGTCAAGTCACAGGCACAGGAGGCACCAGCACCCTGAGCAGAAGATCAGAAGAAAACTGCGGAAAACGAATGACAGACAACGTTGAAAGCATTTTCAAGGTGGCCAAAAAAATTTAAAAAGAGAGCAAAAGAAAGAGATGAACAAAATAGAATGCAAATTATAAGGTGATACAATTTACCTAAATATATCAGTAATTACACAGAGTGATTAAATTTGCCAAATCAAAGGCCAAACTATTATAAATAAAGATTAAAACACAAAACCTAAATATATGCTGCTTACAAGTCATACATCATAAGCATAAGAATACAGAAAGGTTAGAAGTGTAAAATAATAAAAAAGAAAAGACACATCAAGAAAATGCCAAACAGTACACAACTGTAAGAGGGACTTTACCTAACAATGCAATCAGTGCAAGCTGGTTTCTTGGGGAAAAAAAAAAGACGCATCAAGAAAATGCTGAAGAAAACAAAGCTGGTGAGGTGTAACAACAAGGCAAAGAGGACGCTGCAGAAGGCAGGTACGTTCTAGGCAGAAACAGGGACATTTCATAGTGAGAAAAAGACACATAAAACTCCAAATTCATATGCATAGCTTCAGAATGTGAAGAGAGACACTCTAGTCACAGGGGAGTATTGTCACACCACTCTAAGTGGCTGACAGAGCAAGACCAAAAAATATTTTAAGGATATAGAAAATTTAAACAACACTATTAATAAACTTGCCCTGACTTATATTAAACACTTGTATTGAATAAAGAACAAGAGAAAATATATACTTTTCAAGTGCCCATGTGGTATTTATCAAAAATTAACTCATATGTAGGCCCATAAGGGAGTTCCCAATATATTTTGAACAAAGAAATCATACCAAGTATATGATTAAGCCAGAAGCATTTGATAATAAAAACTTATATGTAAAATTTCCATAACCCCATGAATCAAAGACAAATCACATGGAAATCACAAAGTATTTTGAACTAAAAGATAAAACATACTTGGGTGCTACAGCTGATGCCATGCTTAGAGGGCAATGTTAGATCCAGAGGCAAACAGCAGACAAATATAAAACTTGAAAATACATAGTCTCGAGTAGTCACCAAAATAAGTAAGAGACAGATCAACAAAATAAATCAGAGACAGTAAGAGGAAATAAAAAACCTAACTTCAGAGGTTAGTGAAATAAGACAGAAATGAACGATAGTCAACCAGGGAGACTTGGTTCTTTGAAACTACTAAGAAATCATAAATCCTTATCAATACTTAAGAAAAAAATGAGAAAAAGCACACAGAAGAGTCACCATCATGAGGAAGGGGGACATTTAAAAAGTCAATAGAAGGATATTACCAACTGAATAATTTGAAAATTCAGATAAAATAAGAGAAAACTCCACATAAAATGAATTTTACCAAACAGTAAGTTTTAACAAGTATAAGAGAGAGAAACGACCCTGATCTCCAAGACAGAATGCAGGACTGAAGCGCAGCCACTCTTCCCAAAGTGCTTAGCAGTGTTTAGCATGGAACAGTCCTCAAGCAAAGTAACAAAAACCAAGAACTACAGTTATCCATCGTAAACACTAGGCTGAAAATATGAACAATCTATAAAATATAAAATTAAAAAGCATGCTCATATGCATAAAAATGCTATCTGCCCAAATCATACTTTAAAAACAAAAACAAAACCCTTTTAGACCATCTTGCTACTTAGTAGTTGAAAGAAGAATTATTTATAGTACATAATAAAAAACTCTTATAAAAACCTCATAAAAATGTAGAACCAAGCACTGAGAGTTCTATCTTCGTTACCTCTCTGGAAGCTGGTCTATAGCCATACCCAGATGGCAAATTTTTGTCTTCTTCACAGCCTTTGGCTCCTGGACTAAAGTGTAATTCAACATGAAAACGTTCCTCTGAGGAAAGGTCCTAAAAAACATGACAGAAGATTTTTAAACTGAGAACCTTCTAGCATTTACTTCTGGCGACACACACACTGAGGGCTGGGTCTACCTTGTTAGGGTCCTCGTAAAGCATGATGACAATCTGAGTCATGTAGTTGAGTTCACTGACAACATTTAAGTAATCCATAGCTCGTTTCCACTGCTCATCCTTGGATTCCTGAACAGAAGGCACACAGGGTGAGCACTTTCATACTGCATTGCTTGGAAGTCTCTTACTGTCACTATCGGAGCTTGTTTGATTCTGAGTTGACATCATGCAAAAGAAGTGAACACTTATATCTTTCAAATAATTCCATTGCATACAAAGGTCTTAGCAAGGTACTGAAGCTTTTTAAGTAAACTCTTTACCAGTACTTTTTACCTGGAGTACAGATTTGAGTATCCCTAATCGGAAAATCCAAAATCCAAAATTCTCCTAAGTCCAAAACTTTTTGAACACCTGATGGGATTTTTTAGAATAGAGATGCTAAACTGGTAAGTATAATACAAATATTCCAAAATCTGAAACACTTCTGGTTCCGAGCACTTTGGATAAGTTATACTCAACCTTTATAAGACTCTAGTAACTTAAAAAAAAATTGGTCTTTTGTAACAATCTGGATGGATTTGGAGATCACTCTCCTAAGTATCACAGGAATGGAAAAACAAGCATCACATGTGCTCAATATTGAACTGACACTAGCAGATTAACAACTATATGCTGATTTGAGAGAGAAAAATCAATCAAATTCAAGAAGTGGGTATGGGAGGGGAGGGCTCAGCGTGTTCCCACCCAAAGGAAACACTGCAAGGACAAATGCCACGCTTCCTGAGTGAAGGAAGCAATTACAGCTTGGACTTGACCTCACAAATGCAAATGCTGTGATCTAATAATGTGTACTCTCATATTAATCTCAAATTAAAAAACAAAAGCTTATACAAAGTAAAAAATAAAGAATTATTGAAATATTATACCTGTTACTAGATTTTGAGGATAAGGAATGGTTTTGCCCTTGTAAGCCCCAAGTCCCTAGCACAGCGTCATGCTCCGTGACCTTGGAGTCCTACCCCAGAAGAGTAGTGCTATTTTGTCCCACCATCAGGTGTATACCTATATCGTGATATTCAAAATATCACAGCAGGGACAGGCATATATAAATTCTATTGATCTTACCACCTCTTTCACCATTCCTTCATTCTCAATTACAGAGTTATTAGTCTTTATACATGTAATCACAGAGAATCAGAACTAAAAGGGATCTTAGAGAGTATGTCCTATAAGCATTCAAAATAGAATATTCTATCTGAAGAGGTGAAACTAACTACTCGGAGTATAAAATCTACAGTGAATAGTCAACAGAGTCTATTCAGACCACATATACTTCAAAGACAAATTTCCTTCACTGTATGTGTGCATATGGATATAATAACAACATTACAAGTTTATAAAAACATTTAGTACTTTTTTGCATATAATCAGAGTACACAGTATTTACTGTATTTGGGACTTTGATCTAGAATGTGCCTGTTGTAAAAAAATTATAAGATTCCCATACTGATTATTTTTGGTAAAATTTCAGCATGTATTTTTCTTTCTTTCTTTCTTTTTTTTTAGAGACAGAGTCTCATTTTGTTGCCCTCAGTAGAGTGCTGTGGTCTTTTTCTTTTCTTTCTTTTTTTTTTTTTTTGAGACAGAGCCTTGCTCTGTCACCTGGACTTGAGTGCCCTGGCCTCAGCCCAGTACACAGCAACCTCAAACTGTGCTCAAGTAAGTGATCCTCCTGCCTCAGCCTCCTGAGTAACTGGGAATACAGGTGCATTAACACCATGCCCAGCTAGCTTTTGCATTTTTCATAAAGACGAGATCTTGCTTGGTCCAGGCTAGACTCAAACTCCTGACCTCGAGAGATCCTCCCATCTCAGATTCTCAAAGTCTTAGGATTACAGGCAAGAGCCACAGCCCTTGGGCTCTATTTCCTTTTTATTTTGGATATACATTCCTAAACTAAGCAACACTCTAGGGTAAAAACTGTGTGTGTTGGGAGGGAATACATGCAAAGATGTATATTCTTTTTCAAAATTGACAAGAGGAAACATAATTAGCTTAGCATTATTGAGTTTCACTAAATGGGAATTACTATAAAGGATGAATTTAAATTAAATACTGAAAATTTTCATTAGGTGAGTAGATCAGATTTTATGATACTAAATTATTAAGAACATTATCTAATATCCAATTTGGTGGTACAGTTACAGATTTTGCTAGGTCTATTCAAATTAATAAATATTAAATAATACTTAGTAACAACTTCTAAAATATAATTAATATGTCAAAAGCCTCAAAACACTTCTTAAAATTAAGGCCCATTACACATATTCCCTGAAATCTTGTTTATCATCTTATTTCCTTAACAAACCTTAAAAAAAAAATCTATTACAGAGAGGTAGATTTTACCCAGTCTAAAATTACAACTGGGAATATACTGAACAAGGTTTTAAGTTTATTACTGCAAGATTCTAAAAGTATAATAAGACTTGGAATAATAAAAACAAAACATTGTTCTGGTATAGATTTTAACTTTCACTTCACTAATATACATAATTTTTTCCCACCTGGAAGCATAGATTTTTTTAAAAGAATGAAATAATTCAGTTTTTTAGAAATACCGCCTAAATTCAATATTTGCCCACTAAGCTCTAGGCCCACTGCTACTACCCTAGTCTAAATAATATCATCTTTTAGACCACTGCCATAGTTCTCCAACCAGTTTCCTCATATCTACTCTCAACTTTGTCCACACAGCAATCAAAGCCACCACTCCCCTGCTTAAAACCATCTTGCATCTTCCCAATCCCCTTATACTATAAGGCACAGCTGTTCCAGTGCACCTGCTGCCCTTTATCCGTCACTCACCACTACGCTCCAACCACAGGCTTTCCCCTGGTTCCTATGGTCCTTGTGCCCTTTCTACCTTCTATACATACATATAAAACGGTCGGCAAAAGGACCAAGTAAGAGAGGTATCTCTTCTCCTCAAAAACAATTCCATCATTACTACTGGATATACAAGCTCTTGCTTTACTAATTAAGGACAATTTTCAACATTCACTGCTATCTTTTAAGGAAGCTCCACAAATTCACATTTGCATGCTAGGATGTCACTTTGCTATTCCTTAATGAGACAAAGAAGAAAACCAAAACAAACAGAACACATGAATCTGAAATTCTGATCGGAATAAAACACTGAAATAGCCTTAGAGTTACTTTGGTAATAATTATTAAGGCCTAGTAATAACATAGATTAGGAAGTAAGATATATGCCATATTGTCATTATATATCTCACTGTTCTTTATTTTAAATGTATAAAGGAAAATAAAATTTACTTTTAAAGATCACTATGTATATAGATGTACACAGATGTGTATATTTATATATACACAGAAAAACAAATGAAAATTCTTACTTTTTTGATAATTTAGACATGGCTGATTTAGTAAAATCCTAGTTTTAAAATCTGGGCTGTAACAGGGTAAGACTGGAGGGGTGGCAGTGAGAGATGAAAGGAACTTGCATGTGAGACGACCAGGAATCACCGAGGCCAATGGCACTATTTTGGCAGATCGTACTTCCCAAAGACGGCTGCCACGGGCCTTCAATACTACATACTCCTCTTACCATGTGTCAGGGACACTCCACCTGTCTAGTGATGTGGGTTATTTCCCTTCTCTCTGAACCTGGATAGATCTCTGTGACTGCCCCAAGCAATGGAGCTCAGCAGAAGTGGTGCTTTGTGATTCAGAAGTCAAGTCATGAAAACGCCAGGCACCTGCACCTTGCTCACTGAGGAAGTTCACTCTTGGAACCAAGCTGCGTTATTCCGAGGAGACAGGTCAAATGAAGAGGCTAGATGTAGGTGTTCCAGCCAATAACCGTCAGGTCCCAGCTGACAACCAACATGCAATACCAGACCTGAGAGGAATCTTGGAGATGATCTGAGTTCCGGCCACTGTCTGATTATAACCTAATAGAGACCCTAAGTGAAAGTGCCCAACTGATCCAAGTCAACCCTCTGACTGTGAACTGGTACATCATTACCTAACAGGAGATGAGAGGCCATTATCTAATCAAGCCAGTCTTGTCAATTCTGATCCCTGAATGACTCAAACTCATTAGCTTCTCTTTATTCTGCTGCCACCAGTATATAACATCACCTAAAATATTTCATGTTATTGTCTGCTTAAGTGGATTTTCTCTGAAGACAAAATAACATGTCTTTTTTTTTTTTTTTTGCGTTTTGCTTTCAATCATCTTAGTTTGAAGTTGTTGTTTGTTTTTTTAATTTTCTTTCTTTTTTCTTTTCTTACTTTAGTGATTCTCTTGCTCTTAGCCTCCCAAATAGCTGGGACTATAGGCACCCGCCACAACGCCTGGCTTTTTTTGGCAGAGATGGACGGGGTCTCACTCTGGCTCAGGCTGGTCTCAAAACTCTGGGCTCAGGCCATCCACATCCACCCACCTCAGCCTCCTAGACACAGGTATGAGCACCCCACCTGCCCAATAACACGTTTTATTCTTAAAATTTAGCCAACTGCTTGGTATACAGACCCTTAAAAATGATGACAAATAGTAAAAGTTAATGATGAATTACTAAAATTTCACAGTAAAAATAGAGTTAATGATTTGATTGCAAACGTAAGGACACATATTTGTTAGACTGAGATGCTACTCACATTGCATAAGGCACCGTAGCGAAGGATAGAAAGTAAAGAATGTACATGACTCTCACTGGTGAAATACAATCTAGTGCGGACATGACGCTCAGGAGACAGGACTCCCCTGGAATACCTAAAGTTATAAGCAGACAGTGTTAAAACAGAATGATAAAATAAAAAAAAATTAAGTATTGAAATTATTTTGTAAAATTAAATTTAACCTTACGAGAAGACCATAATAAGTAAATCTACCATCTTCTGATCATGACTGAAGAGTTATATCTCAGCAGGTGTTCTTCTACCAAGAGACTAACTAGGACCTCTGACAGCATCAGAGGAGAAATAGTCACTCTAGACATTTTAGTTCCCTAGTAGCAATGTCAGAGGTGGAGTCCTCAGGAGGCTCACAGATGCTAAGGCTGCTGAATGGTACACACTGATGACGACATGTGAACAATGAGACACCCCTAGGACCCACCTGCCCAGTGTTCTCCAAAGTGCAAACAAAAAAGAACCGGAACTAGAAATTAATAGGAATACCTATGTAGCCCTATTTCCAGTGTGCCAATTACACCCTCCTATCTTCTTCTAAAAACATCAAAAAGTAATTTGGACTTGAAGTATGCAAAAACAGATGCCTGGGGGTTTGAATAACCAGTACAGTTTCTTACACAGGATGGAGTTTATTTACAGTGTCATCATCTTGTGTCCTCTGAAGATCTGAGCGAATTTTTCGAACCAGAGGAGTACAGTAGCCTTTGGCGATCTCCAGTTTTTCAGCTTTAGTTATGCCATATTCCTGAGAGAAAACACATGATATTAGAAAAAAGAGTTTAACAACAAATATCGCTAATAAATATACTCCTGAATTAAAAAATTCCAGTGACAGATAAATATTTTAACAAGGCTTTTTGAACATTAGACAACGCCAAGCTTATACTTTTCGTAATTCTAAATGTACTATTTCCAAAAAGTTGAAAGGATTTTGTGATGAAACTGAAAAAGTAAGTAATTCCTGAAGGGAAGAATGAACGAATGCAAGCTTTATGTGTAGTACTCAACTCAATCAGAAAGTTTTACATGTAAAAACAACCCCAGAAGAAAGATGGATGTAGATTAAGGCCAAAAACAGCAGAGCAGGAAGACACAGGCAACAAACACAAGAGAAATACAAAGTCAAGTCCTCAGATTTTTGTCTCTCCAAACATCAAAGATTCAGAAAGGCTAACACATTTTTCAAACACTTTTAGTCATTATTTAAAAAGTTTTAACTAGTGGTGAGCAAAAATTCCATGAAATTATGAAATGTATTATGTCTATCATCACTATGAATTAATCAGATTTATAAGGAATTACAACTGTTAGAAAACATAGTAATTGTATGAAAATTACAGTTCAAAGTGGAAGACTAGGAAATGACTTATATGAGAAAAGATGAATTTATGATGTTTGTACGAAAGGGAGGGGGCAGGAAGGAAGGCGGCAGGGAGAGGGAGGGAGGTGCACACCCCCCTTTCTAAGCTGATTCTGGGATAGCTCCATTTAAAGACTACTTCCTACTACTAGATTCCTCCAGAGGGATTCACATGGGATAACCTCAGTATCTAAAACAAATCTCAAAATTGCCTAAATAAAGAAAATACTGATTGATTAGAGAGGACAGACGTATGAAAAAGAACTTGTTGGGGTCATTTACCTTAATGCTAAGTTGGTTCAATAATCTTGCCAATACAGATGCCTAGGAAATGGGTGCAAAAGGCATTATCTGTGCAATTGCACATGTATGTATAAACAAAAGTAAAATGCTGGAGTTTATGATCAAGGTGTGAGGAAATAGGCATTTTCATATACTGCTGATAAGAGTAAAAAATTGGTTAGGCTTTCTGGAGCTTCAGAAATAGTCTTGACAGCATGGAAAGATGTGTATGGAGAGTGAAAGAAATTAAAAAGATCTAGATTCCTAAACATGAGAAACTGGTTAGATTAATTATTCTTATATTCATACCACTTAGCCATTAGGAATAATAATTTATGTAAAGCTTTACTGATGTGAAAAGAAGTTCTTAAAGCTAAATGAAGAAAAAAATCAGGTTATAAAATAGCATGCTTCTCCTGATTCCATTTTTGTAAACAATATATGCTATATGTTATACACTTGAGAAAAGTTAAATGTGCATGAATTTATGAAAAGAGGCCTTTAAGAATATTCCAAAAACTGACATGTTTTTCCTTATTTGGTAACATTATAGTGATTTTGGGGGGCAGTGTATTTTCTAGTTTTATAACAAAGGTACAGCACTTCTTTAATAAAGATGTCTTTTTCTGCAAAATGATGACATATATGCTCATCTGCTGCTATCAGTTAGGACCAAATAATTCTTAGATATCAAATTCCCATATGCAGTTATAATATTTCTGCCACAAAGAGAAGTGATTAAACTATCAGGTGAAGTTATTTAAAGGCTTCCTAGGGTGAGTTCAATGTCATGAAACTTCACATAGCAAATAGTATTATGGAGAATCTTTTGCATTTCAAAATCTACAGACAACCAAAGAAATTATCTCTGAACTTCAGTAAATGTGTCATCTTAAAAGAATTTTAGTATCAAGTTTGATCTTTAAATATTCTTATCTTACCATCATACTATCATGATTATTTTAAAACAATGCGTTCAAACCAAGGCCCTATTTTTTGAAAATTGAGTCTGGTTAAAAAGTTGCACCACACGAAATGAAAATTATTTTAAGTGCTAAAAGAACTAAAAGTAACAGATTATATTTACCATTTAGGTTTTGCTATGATTGGAATTAGTTAATTCACAAGGCATAGATATAAGAATTAATCAAATTTGTAAAGGCAAAGTATCACTTTGAAATACACCAGAATGTATATACATTTTTTCTTGCACAGATAATACTCCATTAGTTCATTCTCAACAAGTTAAAATATTATATTATTTAACTGCATTATCTAAGTTTTGAAGCTTTAAATAGTCTTTATTTGAGAACTGCATTTACAAAATTTTATTTTCACAATTACACCCTATCTTTTCATTACAAATTATTATCACAAATGTTTGTAATTTTTAGTTATGTTTGTGATTATGATTGAAAGTATTTATACTTTGTCCATTTTTTTGATGTATTAAGGCTAAAATAATATTTACTAAATTGAATTCAACATCCCATTTATTTATTTCTACTCTTAACTTTTTTTTATTAAATCATAACTAAGTACATCAACACATTTATGGGGTACAATGTGCTGACTTTATATACCGTCTGGAATGCTTACATCACACTGTCTAACACAGCCTTCACCTCATTTACTTAATTGTTAAGACTTTTATACTTACTCTTAAGAGATCTGACATGACACCCCATTTAAAAAAGAAGAAATCTCAAGTTTCTGCTACTCTGAGGACTGTCAGACCAAACCTTACAAGGTGAACCCAAACTGTCCTCTACTTAATTTATAAAGTAATCTCAGGACTGCAGGAAAACACATAAAAGGACCTCTGCTTTTAAAGTTATGAATCTGCCAAAATTTAGTTATGAATATGCAAAAATCAGAGTGATTTCTGTAAGCTTAAGCTTGGGCATAATTTTGCCTGAAGAGTCCCAAAATTTCAAAAATAAGTAACTTATGCAAGAAAAATAATTTTAGAGTTTTCTTCAAAAATTCTCAACACTGTAATGAAAACCTAACCTAATTTCAGAAGAGAGAATTATTGTGGTAAATTGAGAAGAGCTGGATATGAAGAATTACTTCAAGAGATACAAACGAGGGCTCAAATCTTTTATAAACATGCCATCCTTTGTTGCTTCTTCTAATTTTGATTATTTTAATAAATTTGTTGTAAACATTCAGTTATTAGGACATGGTGAGAAATGTGTTCAACTGTATGAACAATATACCTGAAATACATAAACTACATAAGGAGAAATTATCGTCTAAAACCCTATTAACACTTGAGTTTTCTTTGGGGCCCTATTCTTAGAGACCAACTTTTCATTCCAATTCTAAATGTTTACTGTAACAGAAAACATAGCTGGGTGAGATTAACAAGCCATGTAAGGACTCAGACATGGTCATGTAAGCCATCAGACAAAGCACTGTGTGTTTATTTTGTCACTCAGTAAGGGAGAGATTTATATACTCTGAAAGCCTACTTTGAAAAATTCCTCCATAAATATTTAAAAGGGTCTTATATGTACCCACATTTCCAGCTAATTGTAAAAAGTAAACAGTTACTACTTTAAATAATTTGCATTGTAAGAATAAGTACTACTAAGACTTTGGACTACTGGCACAGCAGTCCATATCAGAAGAGAATGAAGGTCTTATTCATGCTTCCAATGCATAATTGGTTTACCTGAATTACTAGTAATAGATCTTTAGCCATCTTTAATAGAATTCTTTACCTGGAATTTCACAAAGGTGGATGCTGACTGAATAACTTACTTAATGAGTTAAGTGGAATCGAGTCACAAGTAGTTTGATGGTCAGTTGTCTACACCAGATACTTACAACTTAGTTCTGCAGAACTGGGCATTCACTTTGAAGGTGATCTTCAAATATTTTACGTCATAAAAATACAACTTTTTATTCTGTAAAATAAAGCTTCTCTTTTACAAGCTAAAACTTATCTTTTTCATTTGGGAAATAAAAGAACTTGTGAGAGAATAAATGAATCCTGTTTCTAAGCCTGTGTTTCTTAAAGTAGGACCCACCGGTATATTCCTGCAGTGTGAGATATGTTTAGCCTCTTTTTAAAAAGAATTTATATTCACAAATCACTGATTCACAGTTATCTAAAACTGCCTATGTTACTTATCTGATCAAACATATAATCTTCCTTCACGCTGAAGGAATAAACAAATCTCTAACATGAACACAAATACTTACAGGTAACTTGCAAACTGCCTGAATTCTTGGTTTTTCAGTATCTGTAGTTTTGCCTGAACTGCTATGAGTATTAGGCAAGGGACCCGAGCATCACTCTAACCATTTCATACATGGGTATTTACAACTGAGGCTATTCGAACTTTTGTTAATAATTCCTATCCTTTCTGTGTTTTTCTTCTTTTCCTTCTTTTTAACTTTACAATATCCAAGTCACTGTTTAGTAACTGAGTTGAAGCAAGACCCAATAATTCTTAAGAATTACTTACCTGAGGGATAACAATATCTGCTAATGCCTTTGAGAGCCTATACAATTCCATTGTGTTTTCTAATTTCAAGGAACCATTATGTTGGACATCATATTTTATACAGTCATATATGTCAGGGATTTTACTAATATCATATCTTCCATTCTTTGTTTTAAAGTCCTTCTCCAGCTTGGACCATCTGCGTAGCATAAGCTCTAATGTTTCACTATGATAAAGCTGAATATCTGAAACAACATAACGATTTTAGTATTTTCAATTTAAAAATTTGATTAAGTATAAATATTAAAAATGTCGACAATTAGAAACTTTTTGAAGTGTCAAAGGTAAAACTGTAGGAAGCTAGGCAATGTTATTATAGGCATATACTATTAACAACCATATATTTTGTACACTTGGAACAAGTCTAAGTAATTGGAATAAGAATTTGAATTAGAGACTAGGTTTATAAAGGTTCTCTTCCCTATATTACAGACTTTAATAACAACAATACAAAAAAAACAATTATAACAAAACCCTTTTGAGCTTATATATTTTACATTTTGAATATTAAATGCTGTTATTTTTATTAGATTCACATAACCAACAGAATAGGCAAACCATCTTTAGCAGGAAGAAACCTTAGACATTAAAATTAGTTGAAATGATTCAGTTTTACCAGTAAAAAGCCAAAGACAACAAAATTATGTAAGTGATCAACCCAGGCAGCCTCACAGACGGCCTTCTTGCTACTTTCTGCTTCTTACTATGCTGCTGTTCAGCATGAAGAGATGATCAAACGAGAATGCTTTATTATTCCTTTCATGCTGTGATGGATTAAAGTAACCATAACGTAGCTATTATTCTTTTGCTCAACATATATTAACTCACATTATACCTAGATCTCAAGAGAGGCTTCATGTATTAAAATGAGAAGATTAGAGCATCTTATTTCAAAATGCTACAGTAACTGAATAGTAACTTTTTTATATACTCTAACAAACATACAACATTTACCTGATGATTTGGGATCTTCCATTCGATGTCTGATTTGAGAAGTCAAACTTTGAATCAAAGAATAAACTTTATCACAGGTCTTCACAGGATTTTTAATTAAATGCATTGATTTGATAACAGAAATGCTTCCAGATGGAGTAAGCTAAAGAGAGAAAGTATGCATTTTATACAGGATTATGCCTAATAGACTAAGAGAATAACACACATATATGAAACTTCTAGCAGCTGAGAACAATTATATACCACAAATAAAGATGACCCCAAAATTTAGGTGACCCTTGAAAACAGGTTTGAACTACATGAGCCCACTTGTAAGATTTTTTTCAACTGAAGTTACATAGAATTTGTCTGTCTTTTCTGCCTCCCCTTTTGCCTCCACTTCTTCCACCTCTGATCTCTGGGATAAGAAGTCCAATCCCTCTCCTCCTCAGTCTAATCAAAGTGAAGGCCAATCCCTCTCCTCCTCGGTCTAATCAAAGTGAAGATGATGAAGACCTTGTATGAGGACCACTTCCACTTAATTAATAATTTTTTTCTCTTTCTATTTTCTTAACATCTTATTCTCTTTACTCTACCTTATTGGAATATAGCACATACCACATTTCCCCCAAAATAAGACTTACCCCCAAAATAAGCCCTACCCTGATAATAAGACCTAGTGATGGGCATGGCTATGCAGATACACTACATAGCCAGGCCAAGCATTTTGGGGTGGAGCGGTAAGGAAGACTGGAATACCTTTTATCTGCCACAGCTCCTTTCTCTGAGCCATACACACTTGTGCAGTGCGTGTGTGGTAACAGTGGTTGCAGGCATCCTATTGCGCACATGCTAATGGCTAGGGGAAAGGAATTCACACATCACTAGCACCAGCCCCACCAACAAGGTCGGCTCCCCTGTCAGGTTCCAGAAGATGACTTAATGGTATGTGAATAAATGTAGATTGTTGTATTATACTTAATAAAAATAAGACATCTCCTGAAAATAAGCCCCAGGGTGTCTTTTTGAGAAAAAATAAATACAAGACAGTGTCTTATTTTCAGGGAAATATGGTAATACATATAATATACAAAATATGAAACATGGTAATACATATACAAAATATGAAGACACTTCAAAAAGTCCATGGTAACGCGCTCATATGCCCCAGGGAGAGTGTGAGGATAATCACAGCAGCTATAATTATAACAACCCACACTGTCACAATCATAGAAAGGATATAAAATTGTAGTATGTTTATAAATAGAACATAGATCAATATACCCTGTAGATCAAATGTGGCCTGTGGCAAAGTCCACAGCTCAGAATGGTTTTATGTTCCTAAAGGATAGTTTAAAAAAAAAAAAAATATATATATATATACACATACACACACATATATATATAGATAGATAGATATGCAATAGACCATCTCTGGCCCACAAAACCTAAATTTTTCAGCAAAATATTTACTACCTTATTTTTTATGGAAAAAGTCTACCAACCCCTGAAATAGAATACCACACAATAATTGTTAGTAATTAACTATGACTTTATTCAACAATATGGTTTGATTTCATAAATACTAAATAAAAGAAGTCAGAGATAAAACAAACTTTTTTATATGAAACTTAAAATAATAGTCAAAGTAAAGCAGTACTACAGTGGCATTATTGAAAACACGACAAACATTATAAACAAAATTAAAGATAGGACTAAGATACGATCCCAGAACCCCACAGAGGGAGGAGATGAAACCAGCATATCAGAGAGCTGTTTGGGTTTCCACGTTCACTGCAGCACTGTTCACCTGGGCCAAGACTCAATGTCCCTGGTGAACAATCCATCGGTGGATGAATGGGTAAAGAAAATGTCCTGTACGTGCATATTAGAATAGTCTTAAAAAAGAAGGAAATCCTATCATTTGTAACAATATAGATATACTCAGAGGACATGACGTCAAGTCAAAATAGCCAGACATGAAAAGAAAAATATGTAAATTGTGCTTATATGCAGAATCTAAAAAGTTGAACTCATAGAATGGTGGTTACTAGGGGGAGGGGGAAGGAAGGGAATGAGGAGATACTGATCAAGGAATACAAAATTTCAGTTAGGAAAAATAAGTTCCGGAGATCTACTGTACAGTGTCAACAGCAACTATTGTCTATAGCAATTCATTAATTACTGTCTACAGCAATGCATTATATTCTTTTTTTAATTTTGATTTATTTATTGTTAGGAATTCATTGAGGGTATAAGAAACCAGGTTATACTGATTGCATTTTTAGGTAAAGTACCTCTTACAATCATGTCTTGCCCCCAAAAGGTGTGGCACACACTAAGACCCCAGCCCCCTCCCTCTTTCCCTCTCTCTGCTCTTCCTTTCCCCCACCCCTCCCTCCTTCCTTCTCTCTCTGCTCTCCCCTTCCTCCACCCCCACCATGTCATTAATTATCCTCATATCAAAATTGAGTACATAGGATTCATGCTTCTCCATTCTTGTGATGTTTTACTAAGAACAGTATGTTCCATTTCCATATAGGCTAATACTTAAAAGCTGTAAAGTCTCCATTTCTTTTAATGGCTGAATAGTATTCTATGGTATACATATGCCACAGCTTGTTAATCCATTCCCGGGTTGGTGGGCATTTAGGCTGTTTCCACATTTTGGCGATTGTAAATTGAGCTGCAATAAACAGTCTAGTGCAAGTGCCCTTAGGATAAAAGGATTTTTTTCCTTCTGGGTAGATGCCCAATAATGGGATTGCAGGATCAAATGGGAGGTCTAACTAGAGTTCTTTGAGGGTTCTCCACACTTCCTTCCTTAGCTTCAGTCCCATCAGCAGTGTAAAAGTGTTCCCTTCTCTTCACATCCATGCCAGCATCTGCAATTTTGAGATTTTGTGATATGGGTCATTCTCACTGGGGTTAGATGATATCCCAGGGTATTTTTCATTTGAATTTCTCTAATAACTAGGGATGATGATCATTTTTTTCATGTTTGTAGCCATTTGTCTGTCTCCTTTTTTTTTTTTTTGTAGTTTTTGGCTGGGGCTGGGTTTGGACCCGCTACCTTTGGTCAGCACCCTACTCCTTTGAGCCACAGGCACCACCCTTGTCTGTCTTCTTTAGAAGAGGTTCTATTCATTTCTTTTGCCCATTGATACATGGGATTGTTGGCTTTTTTCATGTGGATTAATTTGAGTTCTCTATAAATCCTAGGTATCAAGCTTTGGTCTGATTCAAAATATGCAAATATCCTTTCCCATTGTGTAGGTTGTCTATTTGCTTTGGTTGCTGTCTCCTTAGCTGTACATAAGCTTTTCAGTTTAATTAAGTCCCATTTGTTTATTTTGTTGTTAGAATTGCCATGGTGGTCTTCTTCATGAAGTCTTTCTCCAGGCCAATATCTTCCAGTGCTTTCTTTGAGGATTTTTATTGTTTCATGCCTTAAATTTAAGTCTTTCATCCATCTTGCATCAATTTTTGTGAGTGGAGAAAGGTGTGGGTCCAGTCTCAGTCTTTTACATATGGATACCCCGTTCTCCCAGCACTATTTTGAATAGGGAGTCTTTCCCCCAAGGTATGTTCTTATTTGGTTTACCAAAGATTAGGTGGTTCTAAGATGTTAGTTCTATTTCCTGGTTTTCTATTTGATTCCAAATGTCTGTGTCGCTATTTTTGTGCCAGTATCATGCATGCTGCCTGAACCACTATGGCTTTGTAGTGCAGCCTAAAATCTGGTTTGCTGATGTCCCCAGCTTTGTTTTTATTACTGAGAAATGCCTTAGCTATACAGGGTTTTTTCTGGTTCTATACAAAATGCAGACTCATGTTTTCCAAGTCTTGAAAGTACAATGTTGGTATTTTAATAGGGATGGCATTGAATCAGCAGACTACTTTGGGAAGTATAGACATTTTAACAATGTTGATTCTTCCCAGCCATGAGTATGGTATGTTCTTCCATTTGTTAATATCCTCTGCTATTTCCTTTCTTAGGATTTCATAATTTTCTTTATAGAGGTCCTTCACCTCTTTTGTTAGGTATATTCCTAGCTATTTCATATTCTTTGAAGCTATGGTGAAGGGAGTCGTGCCCTTAGTTAGCCTTTCATCTTGACTGTTACAGCTGTATACAAAGGCTAGTGACTTGTGAACATTGATTTTATATCCTGAGACATTACTGTCTTTTTTGATGACATCCAGGAGCCTTGTGGTTGAGTCTTTGGGGTTCTCTAAGTATAAGACCATATCATCAGCAAAGAGGGAGAGTTTGACCTCCTCTGTTCCTATTTGGATGCCCTTTATTTCCTTGTATTCCCCAATTGTATTGGCTAGAAGTTCCAGCACTATGTTGAGTAATGGTGACAGAGGACAACCTTGTCTGTTTTCAGATCTAAGATGAAAAGCTTTCAGTTTTACTCCATTGAGTAAAATATTATCTGTGGGTTTGTCATAGATAGCTTCGATCAGTTTAAGAAATATGCCACGTATGCCTACGCTATTCAGTGTTCTAATTAGAAAACAATGCTAAATTTTATTGAATGCTTTTTCTGCATCTATTGAGAGAATCATATGGTCTTTGTTTTTGATTCTGTTAATACAGTGGATAATGTTTATGGACTTGCGTATCTTAAGCCAGCCTTGCATCTCTGGGATGAAACATACTTGATCATGACACATGACTTTTTTGATGATAAGCTGTAATTAATCTACTGGCTAGGATTTTGCATCTATATTCATTAGTGAAATTTGTCTGAAATTCTCCTTTTTAGTTGGCACTTTTCCTGGTTTTGGTCTGATTGGGTGATGCTTGCTTCGTAGAATGTGTTGGGGAAGATTCCTTCCTCCTCAATTTTTTGGAATAATTTCTGCAGTATGGGAATAAACTTTTCCTTGAAGGTTTGATAGAATTCTGGTGTGAAGCCATCCAGGCCAAGGCATTTTTTTTTTGTTGGAAGATTTTTTATTGTTTCTTTAATCTCAGTGCTTGAAATTGGTCTGTTCAGGAGCTCTATTTCTTCCTGGCTAAGTCTAAGGAGAGGGTGTAATTCCAAATATTGATCCATTTCCTCTACCTTGTCAAATTTCCGGGCATAGAGATTCTGGTACTGTTCAGATGATCTCTTGTATCTCTGTGACATCAGTTTTTATTTTCCCTTTGTCATTTCTGATTGGCCAAAGGTTTATCTATTTTATTTATTTTTTTCAAAAAACTCCTTGTTTCATTAATTTTCTGAATGATTCTTTTGTTTACACTTTCATTGATCTCTGATTTAATTTTGGATATTTCCTTTCTTCTGCTACATTTAGGTTTAGATTATTCTTCTTTTTCCAATTCATTAAGATGGCTTGTCAGTTTGTTTATGTGCTTTCTTTCTGTTTTTCAAATGTAGGCATCTAAAGTGATAAATTTTCCTTTCAAAACTGCTATTGCAGTATCCCACAGGTTTTGGTAGCTTGTGTCTTCATTGTTGTTATGCTCAAGGAAGTTAATGATTTCCTCTTTTATTTCTTCCTATACCTAACTGTCATTAAGAAGATTGCTTAATTTTCATGCCTTTGCATGGGGCTGAACGTTTTTGTTAGAGTTGAGTTCCACTTTTAGTGCCTCGTGGTCTGAGAATATACAAGGTAAAATTTCAATTCTTTTGATTCTGTTGAGGTTTGTTTTGTGTCCTAGGATATGATCAATTTAGGAGAATGTTCCATGGGGTGATGAGAATATATATTCTTTATCTTTTGATTGGAGTGTTCTATATGCGTCTATCAAGCACAGTTATCCTAAGGTCTCAGTTAAATTCCCTTTTATCTTTGTTTAATTTCTGTTTGGAGGATCTGTACAGCTCTGTAAGAAGAGTGTTAAAGTCCCCTGTTATTAATGGTGTTATAGGATACCATATTGCTCAGACTGACTAAGTTCTGTATTAAGAATCTGGGAGCATTTACTTTGGGTGCATAAATACTTAGCACTGAAATGTCTTCTTGAGGTATTTTTCCCTTAACTAATGTAAAGCGACCATCTTTATCTTTTTTGACTTTTGTTGCTTTAAATGCACATGTCTCTGAAAATAAGATAGCTACTCCTCTTTTCTCCTGAATTCCATTTGCCTGAAAAATTGTCAGGCGGTGCCTGTGGCTCAGTGAGTAGGGTACTGGCCCAATATACTGAGGGTGGCAGGTTGAAACCCAGCCCTGGCCAAACTGCAACAACAAAAAAAAATAGCCAGGTATTGTGGTAGGCGCCTGTAGTCCTAGCTACTCGGGAGGCTGAGGCAAGGGAATTGCCTAAGTCCAAGAGGTGGAGGTAGCCATCAGCTGTGACACAACGGCACTCTACCAAGGGTGACAAAGTCAGACTCTGCCGTACAAAAAAAAAAACAAACAAAACAAAAACAATAATAATAAAAAAAATAAAATAAAAATTGTCTTCCAAGTCTTAACTTGGAGTTGCAATTTGTCTTTTGAAGCCAGGTGTGTTTCCTGCAGACAGTAAGTGTATGGTTTGTGATTTTTTTTTTTTTTTTATTGAATGGTAACTATGCACATTAATGCACTTCTGGGGTACAGTGTGGGGCTTTCACATGCAATCCGAAATACTTCCATCAAACTGATCAACACAGCCTTCATGTTATTTAAAGTCATTTTTTTAAAAGAATTTTAAGGAAAAAGCTTGTACAGTCATTTAAAATACACTGAAGAGATAGCTATAGGTTATACACACATGTGTGTGCATAATGTTATATCAATAGTATTACATGTATTAATGAAATATATTATGATTGATTTCTTACCATCTCGAAGTCAAAACTTCTGACTAAAGCATTTCTGTGTTTGCATGAGGTCATTTGCAATAACTAGGACATCATCGAGGGCCCTCCTTAGATAAGCCTGTGGATCCCAGCTGATGATTCTGCAAATCCTTTTCCAAACTGATGCCTCATTTTTGCCGAGTCTAATTCTACCCTATGACATTCCCTTGCGAAACTATCAATTTCCATGCCCTCACTAATAATTATGAAAAGTTACAGCATAAAATGGTGGGATCCA
This sequence comes from Galagoides demidoff, assembly GCA_963574575.1. Lineage (NCBI taxonomy): Eukaryota > Metazoa > Chordata > Mammalia > Primates > Galagidae > Galagoides > Galagoides demidoff. The sequence goes on from CAUYQV010047425.1 coordinate 46,237, forward strand.
TGGAAGCCCGATAGAAATTTTATTTTTGAAAAATGACGACAAAAGCACACAATAAACCATCAAAGAATTCTCTTAATTGGGGCAGGCTGGCAATGCAGATGAAAATGCAACTCAGCGTTCTAGCTGTAAAACTTGCCATGACCCCTTAGTTCTTGGTTCATGAGTAAAGCAAACCTGCACTGATCAGGGTTCTCACTGATGGCAAACGGAGACAGAGAAAGGGATCACATGACCATTAGGAAATGAGAGACATTTCTTATGCAAAATATTACACTTATAATAGGCACCCAATGTGGCGTGCTAGGTTTATTTATAGCCACAATGGAAAATGGAAGAGACAGTCCTTGCAAGAAAAATGCTGGCGACTCGACTCCTTCTGGAAGTTCTCTGAACGCTGTTGTCTGTCTTAAAGCATAATTGTGGAAGGACACAGATCAGAGGGGACGTGGTGAGGAGCCTCTATTAGTTCCCAGGACAGCTTCACTGAATTACCGCTTCTTTCTCAGACAAAGGGTAAAAGTAAGAGTTACTCCTTAGTTGACTTATTTTTCCAGACATAACATACTGAAAAAAAAAAAAAAGAATATATGCACCCAAATACCTTTTATTCCTAAAGTAAAAGAACTCAAACCACAATATTGTAACTTTTTCATTGTAGCAGAATCTTTATCCAAAAAAATATGTAGGATTAGCTTTTCTTTTTTTTTTTTTTTATTTTTGGGGACTCATTGAGGGTACAAAGAACCTTACACTGATTGAATTTGTTAGGTAAAGTCTCTGTTATAATTGTGTTCTGTGGAATATTTATAATCAGATATTTGTATTTTTTGCCTGTTAATGCATTATTTTAGCCCTGAGATACTCTTATTTGATGTAAATAGAAAAAAGAATTAATCTCTTTTAAAAAGATGATTGTCTATGACAGTAACAGACATACAAAACTAATTGTTACATAAAATTGGACGATATTGACTATTCATCAAATATGTAAACACTATTTTTTCATCACATGCCACATTTTACTAAAACAAAGTAAGGAAAAAAGATTGTAAATGACACAATGTATATTTTGAATAGGAATGAATTTACTAATTAATTAATAGGAATTATTGTTAAAATTAATAGTCAATAGGAATTAATTATTAATTGACATTAATAAATGTAAATGTTATCGATCTATTTCGAAGACAAATATACTATTTTTAATAAATGCGCCAGTTAATTAAATTTTGAATAATGCACTGACGTGTCGCACGCACTTTCTGTGAGTGGGTAAATTTGCCCTGATTTCTGGGAGTGAACTGTCATTTTGTCTTTGAGTTTTGAAGAATCTGAAAAATGCTTGAAATTCACAAAAGACTGCACATCAAAGTCGCCCGTGGGATGAGATGTTCAAAGCCAAAGTGGAGAATGCACTGACTCAAGGATGAAAACGGATATTTATTTCCATCTAACATAGGATTCCTCGTCATAAGTAAAATTCCAGAAATGAAATTATAGAAAAAAATCAGATGAATAAAGTGCTTCTAGAAAATCATGCCTGAATTGTAGGTGCTAATGAGACCACGTAAGGTCACCAGGTGTCATAGCACAAGAAAATTAAGAGCACAATCATTATTTCCTGCCTTTGGGGTGCAACTATCATTTTCACCTTTTTATTTCTTTCCTTTTTTCCCCCTATTTGTATGATTATTGCAGGTTTAGGCGTCTATGCTATTCTATACTATTAAAGTTTTTTTTAAAAAGAAGGGAGGGAAATGAGAAAGGGAGGGAAGAGGCATCTCAATAATTTGTGTCTTTGTATTTTAATGAATAATTATTCTTTATTCCTTGGGAGTCGAGGGTTTTGTGTGGATATAGTTCAAAGTAAATGTCTTTTTTTTTTTTTTTTTTTTTGTGATTGAGCCTCAAGCTATCCCCCTGGGTAGGGTGCCATGGCATCACAGCTCATAGCAACCTCCAACTCCTGGGCTCAAGCGAGTCTCCTGCTTCAGCCTCCCAAGTAGCTGGGACCACAGGCGCCCACCACAATGCCTGGCTATTTTTTGGTTGCAGCCATCATTGTTGTTTGGCGGCCCGGGCTGGGGATTCAAACCCGCCACCTTAGGTGTACGTGGCTGGCGCCTTAGCCAATTGAGCCACACTTTAGGCCACACTTTAGGCGCCGAGCCTAAAGTAAATGTCTTTAGATGGCAGTTGTTAAATATGATGGTCCGAGAGCCAGTGCAGAGGACCACATCAAAAGCAAGGATGGAGGCTAACGGGGAAATAGTCCACAGAAATAAAAGTCCATCTGCAAACGGAGGTCCACAAACAAATTCCATGAAGAATGTGATAACTATTTGCTTTAGTACAAAGCTCCCCAGAGTGGACCTGTGTGCTCTTCCTGTTCACGTATCATTTTCACCATACAGTTTAATGAAGTGTGCTAGGCTTTGCTCCGCTCCTAACATTTCACAAAACTTTCTAAAGATGAGGCATTTTCCACTTATTTTAAACTTTTAATGATCATTTCCCCCCCATGCTTAGAGAGGGAGCTGTTTCTCCCCAAGACCGAGGCTTATGCCAAGTTTAAAATGTTAATGTAGAGCCACGTGCTTAAGCATTAAGTATCTCCGATTTCCAAGCTGAAAGATCTTGGCAACCCTCACTCACTAAATAAACTCAGAAACAGACCCAGCATTCTAGAGAGAAGTCAAGGAATTCAGCCACTTCACTGCCTCTGGCGTGCGACCTCCCTTAATGACCAACAATACCAAGGATCCTTTTAATAATCTAAGATTAGTGGGGTATTGATTGCCATGGTTGGCTTAGATGGCTGGTTTTTAAATTAGCAAAATTAGGTTACTGAGCAGGCTGAAGGAACAAGATAATTATAAATGAGTGTACAAAACCAGGATGAGATAAGTGATTTTATAAAGAATACATAACAATTTTAAACAAGTAAAAGTTCTTAATTTGGCTAATTTAAGAGAAGCCTAAAGGTAGCCTTTTGAATGTTTAAAGATTATTATAATTGTCACAAAACTCTTCTCATTTCCAGGGGGAAAAAAAGAAAAATCTCCAGCTAGCCTCTGTACAACTCACCTTTTTTTATTATTCTTTGTTGTGTTTTTCAGTTTTATTTTTTAAGTTATATTTGAAACTTTACTCCTGGGCATACATTTCTATGGATTATAACACAAACATAGAGTCGTGAACGCTAATTGTACGATAAGGATGGAAAACTATTCTATTCCCCCCTAAAGCCTCCCTCATGCAAGCCCTTTAAAATAATGCATGTCCTTCCACCCCTAAACCCAGTATTAGTATTTGCCTAATACCATTAGATTTGTCCTTTTGGGAATGTCACGTATCTGCAGTCGTATAATACGTAACCTCACACGCCTGCCTCTTTCACTCAGTCTAATGGGCATGCGCTGAAGGTGACCTCCAGTCCCCGAATGAATCGATAGTTTATTCTCCATCTGTAAGAAGCATCTTCTTGTTTGGATGTCCCAAAGATCGTTTCTCTTCACTTGTTGAAGGACATTTGGTTTCTTTGCAGTTTGGGGCAGTTGTGGACGATTGTGAATTTTCACTATAAAAATTCAAGGACGGGTTTTGTGTGAACGTACATCTTTGTTTCACCAGTAGAATTGTGTCATCTGCTTGAGAAAGAGAAAGGGAATTACCTCCTGGATCATCTCATGAACAAAATGGAAATGCAGAAGAAAGAGTCAGAAAAATAACTGAGGATGTGGGGAATAAAATTATTTACATGGGAGGTTTCTTTTTTATTATTAAATCATAGCTGTGTACATTATTAATGCAATCATAGGGTCCAATGTGCTGGTTTGAAATATTTTCATCAAACTGGTTAACATACCTTCACGGCATTTTCTTAGTTATTATGTTAAGACATTTATATTCTACATTTAGTAAGTTTCACATGTACCCTTGTAAGATGCACTGTAGATGTGGTCCCACCGATTATTGGCCCTCCACCCATCCTCCCCCATCCCTCCCTCTCCCGTTTCCTACATGAGAGTTTTTTTTGGTTTTGTTTTGTTTTGTTTTGTTTTGTTTGCAGTTTTTGGCCAGGGCTGGGTTTGAACCCGCCACCTTCAGCATATGGGGCTGGCGCCCTACTCCTTTGAGCCACAGGCACCGCCCCTACATGGGAGGTTTTCAAAGAGGAATTAAATAGAATACATTTGAGATGCCACAGCACCTATGACATGGAATGGTCACAAAATGTGTTAGTGTCTGTTGACATGGAACACAGGTGAGGTGTCACTGTTAACAAAGATTTCCCTAATTGTCACCAATTCAAGAACTCAAAATGCCTCTGAAAGAATTCTAACATAGATTATGAATACATTTATGCACATGTGGAGTCTCGCTTTTCATTTATTGATTTATTTTCAGCTTCATGAGGGCTCTGTCTGTGCTCTGGAATAAGCCTTGTCCGCCCACACCTCCTAACCGCACAGCAGCAGATGAAAAACCATATAGTCATATCGGAAAAGCCTCTGCTGCTGTGTGTGCTCATTTTGCACATGGAGATTTTTTTTTTAATCATATAATTACACTTTTTAAATAAGATTTTACCAGCCCTTGGAATGGCTGGGAGGTTTTTGGCCACGGTGCTGTTCCGGTCACAGAGTCACCGATCGAGCTGGAGGTTTGTAAAGAGGAGCCCCCCATGGCTCCCTGAGCAGAAGCGTCATTTGACAAAGCTTTTGCACCACTTACATTTGCATGATGAATTTATGGACTCTGCCTTCACCAGCTTGATTGAACACATTGCATTTTGCTAAGAACAGCAAGCCGCCTGGCACAGTCAGCACCCGCATACATCTGGGAGAACGGCGACTGTTAGAATCGTGCCCGGGGACTGGAGACAAGGAAAGCTTTGTCAGCTGTCAGACACTTCCCTAAACTATCTATTTTACAGGTGATGAATGAAAGTGTTGCTCATACGTGATGCACTGCTACATTATTGCTCTCTGGAGTTTGCTTGTTCCCAGGGTAAGGAGAGAGACTATGAACGTGGTGCAGGAACGAGGGAAATATTTGCTTTTACTGGGCAGGAGATAAGAAACAGAGAGAAATGATGGGCATAAAAAGTGGGTCTGAGGAAGCAGCTGGAGGTTGATGGGCGCAGAACAATGCTCCACGGCGAGGATTCACTTCAGAAAAGATCATCAGTACTGTCATCCACAAAAAAAATCAGAGGAAGGATATTCCCTAGCAATAAATGTGTAAATTACCTGAAATAATTGGGGGATCTCCACCGAGTTCTGAAGAGTTCAGGGGTTTGTCCATAGGTAATTCCATTTGGAAATTAATTTTGCTCTATTACTCATGTAACTTAGACACAAGAATTTTAGTCTGAGTGATTAAAAATGCCCACTTGACCTTTCAATTTAATTTTGCAAGGTAGACACTACATCGAAACTAGGTTTGTAAGAATCTGAGCTCCACGCGGTCACCACGACTGGAAATGGGAATAACAACTGTTTTAAAACAAATAAAAGTAAAATGAAATGAAAAGGCAGGCAGGCAGGGACTCCCTTTGTCTGTTCCAGAAATGACTCAGCTGTTGCATTAATGATAAACAGGGACCAAATCTCACTGCAGAATTGGGTAGGTCATTCTGTAAAGCTATTCAGCAACTTGATACGGTCACGGTGACCCCCGCCCCCGCCACTGATTTTATTCTTGGATGCTTGGATGTAACCTATAAAAGAAATTTATGCATTTTTAGTTTCATGTGTTAGGACCAGGTACTGCTCATACTGCCTTATAATATAATGAGATGGGAGGATGGGAGGGAGGTTGAGAATGTGTGGGGACTAAGGTGTGGCAAAGCTAAGTCACGATGCCCAGTGATAAAGTGGAATTTTAAGTTTCAGATGAGAGACAGGTTGTAAATGATCAGAAATGTTTGATACATGTGTGGTGAGTAAAGAAAACATTTTTAGCCCATAATACACATATTATGAAGCATTTTAATACAGGCCTCACAGACTGTGTTTTTCACTATAACTCTATGCTGTGAAACCACTACACACTGCCCCGCGTCTACGAGTAATACTGACCGATTCCCTTTGAAGAGAATTCATTTGCTGATCATTAGACTGTTTTAGTCATGGCTCTATTTCCCTAAAATAAATCCATCCTTGGGTGGCGCCTGTGGCTCAAAGGAGTAGGGCGCCGGCCCCCGTACGCCGGAGGTGGTGGGTTCAAAGCCAGCCCCGGCCCAAACCTGCAAAAATAAATAAATAAATAAATCCATCATTTAAAGCCCACTAAAATCCACGAACTCATAGGTCACACATTTAGAGAGGAGGCACTCTCTATACCATTGTGAAAGTCAGTATCGGAGCGTAATTCCGTCAAAATCATGAGGAGAGGGGAGAAGACGGCTAGAGCACCAAGCCAGTCAGCACGATCACCCAGTCACTCAAGGATCAATATGTGGGGAAAAAATTCAGATTTGACAAAGTTCTGAAGACAAGGCAGGAAAAGAAAACTGATGACCCTTTAGCCAGATATTCAGATGCCAGACAGGGTGACAAGGCGGTGAAGATCTATCAGCTTGGGTCCAAACACTGTTCCGTGACACGTCCGTCCCTGGCACATATCATTACAGGCCTCTACGGTTTGTTCTAACTGTGCATTAAAGCAAATGAATGGTCAGGTTGAAACTTAGGACTTGCTATCATCCGTAGCTCCTTGGGGACTGACGTTTGCATTATATTAGAGGTCCTTTCCACTGCTTTTGTGAACTAATTGCCCAATAACCAAAACACATTTGCAATCTCTTAGAATAGGGAGGTCATAAGAGTTTGCTGGTGGAGTTTTTATTTGAAGAAAGGAAATCCTCGTAGATATTAAAGTTCCCAGCACTTTCTGATTCTGGGACTCTCTGGTCTTCTCTTTCTCTCCTCTCTGCCTCTGTCTATTTCTCCTTCCCCTCCCCACACCCATCATCTTTCTCCTTATCTTAGTCTTTTTCTTCTGTCTTTATCTCCTTTTCTCTGTTAAACTCACAATTCACATTTAGCCTTCCTTCCCGCCAAACAACAATGATGGCTGCAACCAAAAAATAGCTGGGCGTTGTGGTGGACGCCTGTGGTCCCAGCTACTTGGGTAGCAGTGGCAGGAGACTCGCTCGAGCCCAGGAGTTGGAGGTTGCTGTGAGCTGCGATGCCATGGCACTCTACCCAGGGGGATAGCCTGATGCTCTGTCTCAAAAAAAAAAAGACACAAGATCTTTCAGACTACTCACTTCGAGAGTCACTTCCTAGTGGGGCCTAATTCATGTAGAAGAAGGAGTAGCCGGTCTTTTAAAGCTCTGTAGAAATAAGAAGCAAAGGAGAACAGAGCCCTTTCTTATTAAGTAGAATCATTGTTCAAAGCTCACAGGGACTCCAGCCCAGGAAACTGGGGTGGCGAGTTGAAAGGAATGACCCCATTTGTCATAGCAAAAGCCTTGCTTGGAATAACTGTTGGGATCTGGAGCTAATCCTTAAAACAGTAGGTGCCGTTCACCTTTCTGAGCAGTAGGAATATTATCATCTCTATTCGATATATGTGGACGATTGAGTCATTCAAAGATTAAGTAGCACAAAAATCACACAGGTAGCAGACGGCGTATCTTAGATTTAAACCCAGGCACCAGGCTTCAGAGTCCATATTCACAACCACTATGACCCACTCCCAACTTTTGTTTTATACTTACGGGGTGTCGATAAGTGTTGCTCTTAACATTTTTACAGAATTATCAGTTTGAATCTTTATAGAATCCTAAGAAATGAGGGCTAGTATTATTCTCATGTTCCAGGTAAGTAAACTAAGACTCGAGTGTCAGTGTGTAATGGATATGGGTATAAACCAAGACAGGCTTCAGAGTTATGATACCCTTAGCCTTCAATAGACTGGCAGAATTGTGACTTCAGTTTAGGAATTCATGAGACCATACCTAACATGTCCTCAACACTGAACATCTAACTATGGCCGTGCATTCATCCCCGACATGAATTAGGACCTACTAAGAATTCTCAGGACCTCACGGAAGTGAAAGGTGAGTGATTCTACACACAGGACTGGCTCTTCCTAGAGGATGTGGTTATTCATTTATTTGCGTTTCTCTATCATAATGTAGATTCATGTTGATATATATTCTGTACTTAACATCTTAACGTGTTACAGGCTCGCACAATCTTTTGAGCAACTTCAAATATTTTTTGGAACCAATGATAAAAAGCTTCCTAAAGAGCTGTTAGTTTCATAAAAGCAGTAACAATAGAAAACATTTGAAAAAAGCGTTAGACGAAACTAAACTGAATCTTACAAGTTATACACACGCTCTAGGAGAGATCTTTGAATAAAAGGGCAGAATTTAGAGGCTAGGAAAAAAAAATCTTTGCCAACATGCACCCATTTCACATTCAAAAATTAAGTATAAGTCTCAAATACCTTTAATTCCACTCCAATTTTTTTTTTTTTTAGTTTAGCAGGAAACTTACAAGTATGAGGAGCTGTTTTTTTGTTTGTTTGTTTGTTTTTTGAGACGGAGCCTCAAGCCGTCCGCCTGGGTAGAGTGCCATGGCATCACAGCTCATAGCAACCTCCAACTCCTGGGCTCAAGCGAGTCTCCTGCCTCCGCCTCCCAAGTAACTGGGACCACAG
>CAUYQV010047427.1:0-59886 GCA_963574575.1 Galagoides demidoff
ACACAAGTTGCCAAAACCTATGGGATACAACAAAAGCAGTCTTATGAGGGAAATTTATCTATTAGATGCCTACATTCAAAAAACAGAAAGCACATCAACAAAGTCATGAACCATCTTATGGAACTGGAAAAAGAAGAACAGTTTAATCCCAAACCCAGGAGAAGAAAAGAAATAACCAAAATTAAATCAGAGATCAATGAAATTAAAAACAATCATTTAGAAAATTAATAAAACAAAAAGTTGGTTCTTTGGAAAAATAAAATCAATAAACCTTTGGCCAGACTAAGTAGAAACAAAAAATTAAAATCTCTAATATCTTCAATCAGAAAAGATAAAGGAAAAAATAACAACAGGTGCCACACGATACAAGAGATAATCTCTGAGTACTACAAGAAACTCTATGCCCAGAAATTTGGCAATGTGGAGGAAATGGATCAGTACCTGGGATCGCACCCTCTCCCTAGACTTAAACAAGAAGAAATAGTTCTCTTCAACAGACCAATTTCAAGAACTGAGATCAAAGAAACAATAAAAAATTTCCCAACAGAAAAAAGCCTGTTGCTTTTTGCCCAGATGACTTCACATCAGATCACACCTTCAAAGAGCTTATATTCATACTGAAAAAAAAATTTTGAAAAATTGAGAAAGGAATTTTCCCAACACATTCTACAAAGCAAACATCACTCTGATACCAAAACCAGAAAAGACCCAACTAAAAAGGGGAACTTCAGACCAATTTCACTAATGAATATAGATAGAAAACTTCTCAATAAAATCCAACCCAAAAATCATTCATCATAATCAAGTAGGTTTTATTCCAGGGATGAAAGGCTGGTTTAGCATGTGCAAGTCCATAAACATAATTGACTATATCAATAGAAGCAAAAACAAAGACCATATGATCCCCTCAATAGGTTCAGAAAAGGCATTTGATAAAATCCAGCATCATTTTCTAATTATAACACTTAAGAATATAGACATAGGTGGTACATTTCTGAATCTGATTGAAGCCATCTATGAAAAGCCCACAGCTAATATTATACTGAATTTCACTGAGTAAAGTGAAAGCTTTTCTATCTAGACCTGGAACCAGACAAGGTTGTCATCTATCACCACTACTATTCAACATAGTGCTGGAAGTTCTAGCCAGTACAATCATCCAAGAGAAGTATATTAAGAGAATCCAGGCTCGGCACCTGTGGCTCAATTGGCTAAGGCACCAGCCATGTACACCTAAGGTGGTGGGTTCGAATCCCCAGCCTGGGCCCACCAAACAACAATGATGGCTGCAACCAAAAAAAAAACAAAAATGGCCAGGCATTGTGGCCGGCGCCTGTGGTCCCAGCTACTTGGGAGGCAGAGGCAGGAGACTCATTTGAGCCCAAGAGTTGGAGGTTGCTATGAGCTGTGATGCCATGGCACTCTACCCAGGGGGATAGCTTGAGGCTCCGTCTCAAAAAAAAAAAAAAAAAAAAAAGAAGAGACAAATAGACTATTGGAACTGAATAGGGAGTCCAGCAATAAACCCACATGAGGATAAGTCAACTGATTGTTGGCAAAGAAGCAAAGAAAAAACAATGGAGGAAAGACAGTGCTCTTGGCAAATGATGCTGGAACATCCACATGCAGTGGACTGACACTAGACAAAGGCTTTACACCACCCGCAGAGATTAACTCACAATGGATTGTAGGCCTACTTGCAAAATGCAGGACTATACATTTCCTATAATGTAAGGTAGGAGAAAATCTAGATGACCTGGTTATGGCAGTGCCATTTTAGATAAAATATCAAGGGCACGATCTGTGAAAGGAAAGAATTTAGAAACTGGACTTCATTGAAATTAAACATTTCTACCTGGCAAAAGATACTGTCAAAAAGGCAAACCACAGACTAGGAGAAAATATTTGCACAGGACCTACGTGGTAGACTGTTACCCAAGGTATAAAGAATTCTTAAAACTCAATACAGAGAAAATGAACAGTTTTATTTAAAAAGTGGACAAAACTTCTGACCAAAGTTATACTAATGGCAAACAGGTATACAAAAAAGTTCTTCACATCATGAAATATAAATTAAAGAACAATGAGATACCACTACATCCCCACTGGAATGGCCAAAACCCATAAAACTGACATCACCACATACTGGCAGGGATGTAGCAACCACTCTCAGGCATCACTGGCAGGAACGTGAAATGGCACAGCCACCTCGTAAGGCAGTTTGGCAGTTTCATAGAAAGCCAGACATAATCTTACCATACAATCCACCAATTGCACTTTTTGGTATTTATTAAAATGAGTTGAAAACTTATATCCACACAGAAACTTAAGCACAAATATTTATAGCATCTTTATTTATAATTGCCAAAACTTCCCAACAATCAAAATGTCCTTCAGTAGATGAATGAACTGTTCACGGCACAGACTCCAAAATTTTATTCTTCACTAAAAATTAATAAGCTACCAAGACATGAGATGGTATTGAGATACTGAAAATGCACATTGTTAAGTCAAGGAGGTCAAGCTAAAAAGCCTGCATGCTGTGTAATTCACACCATTCTGGAGGACAAACATTCTGAAAAGGTAAAACTGTGAAGAAAGTAACATCGGGGCTTGGGAAGTAATGGGTAGAGGAAGGCATGCCTAGGTGGCTGAGAGAGGATTTTTACATCAGTAAAACTATTCTGTGATACTATAGTGGTGGATACATATCATTATACATTTGTCCAAACCCATAGAATACACAACTCCAAGGGTGAACTCTAGTGTAAAGTATGAACTTTGGGTGATCATAATGTATCCAAAGAGGTTCATCACTTGCAACAAATGTACTACTCTCGTGCCGAAGGTTGACAGTGGGGAGGGGGTGCACCCATGGGGAGATGGGAATTTTCTGCTAAATTTTGCTGAGAGCGTATACTGCTCTCAGTTTAATAAAGTCTATTAAAATTTAATTTTAAATTTTAAAAAAGGTATTATGTGCCATTATTACCTCTGTACACTTATCTGTTTATCCTGACTGCAAAGTATGACTGAGACCAACGTAGAGTCTCAGATTTTCTTGGCTTATTATTCTACATCCTAAATTTGTTTCAACATTAAACAGTCAGAACCCAAGGTAATCTTAACCATCAAGAACATGACATAGCTCCCTAATCCAGGGACTAAGAGGAAAACATTTTCCAGTTGTGCTGATTCTTACTACCACAAATCTCGGGCCAATATTTCACTAAAATTAAGAGATTTCTGGAAATCCTAAACAAAATACTGATAAGAGTGTGCACAGTTATACAGAATTATCAGCATAAAATGCAGCCAAAGGGAATACCAATGTTGACACCAGGCCAGTATAATGGCTTCTTGGCATAAACTTTAAATTCTGCTATAGTCCCATTTGAGAAGAAACGGCCACAAATTGCTTGAACATTGTGTACACATGACGAATGCTGAAGAGATGAGCCGTGTGTGTGCTCTCTAACAGGTGATGTAATAGCACAGCCCCACGCTTGTAGACACCTTTCCTTGCTCTCCGCTTCCCCACCTGGAGACAGCAGGCATCTTCTTCCTGCAGCAAAGAGCACAGTCTCTGTACTCAGCTGCACTGAGCCTCCAAACATTTGTATAAATTGCTCAGTCTTTCTAAATCTCAGTATATTTATGTTTACAAAAGGAATAATAATGCCTACTTTACATGATTGTTGTGAGATTCGATGAGATCATAGATAAAATGGTTAGCATAATGTCGCATACAAAGCAAAAGCTATTATACTGAAGGATATTAGTTTTACAGACGTGATATCAATCAGCGCACTCCCCTTGCTACTGGAAAATAATTCCCAATGCTAGGAATCACTTGAAGTTCAAGTGCGTCCTTGGCTTCGTGCAAAAAAGAAATCAAGAACAAGCTGACAAAATAAAGTGAAGGTAAGTGTTATTGGGAAACACAGAACATCTATTCCACAGGGACTAGTGCTCCCTAATAAAAGCAGGCCCTGTGGGGTTTTTATTTCTTTATTTTAGCAAGGGCTTAATCCAAAGCTAAGGGATGGGGGCATATTTATGGTAACTTTTGGAAATGGGCAATGCTTTCTTAGAAGTGGGAGCCCTCCCCTTTCTTTACTTTATAAGGTCCCTGAAAACTGTCCTGGTGTTGGTGGGCATTTCCTTCAGCATGCTAACATATTATAATTGAGGCATAATGAGCTGCAAAGTCAAGAAGCAGCCAATTCCTTTTGCCATCCTGGCTCCAACCAGTCTTAACTTGTTCTGTCCCCTCATCCTGTTTTCCACCGGGATGGTTAGGGGCTTTTTGACTCTGTATTAAGCAGTGTCTGCTGGTTCCCTGTCTCACCATCTCCCTCAACTTTCCTTCACCTACTTATGCATCTATGTATGTATGTAGCTATCTATCCATAGAGTGATTCATTTGTTCAGTCAACAAGGCAGACACCGATTAACTAAATTATCATAACTCAAAACATTTAATAAATGTCTATTGTGTGCTGGCCACCGTGCTAGAACCTATGAGAGATGCAGAAATAAAGTAAATGTCTACTCTGCTATTAAGGATTTCTACAGGCTTAACAGAAGACCAGGACATAGGCACGAATAATAATAATACAAAGTACCAAGTGTTAAATGGCTCAAAGTGCACTCATTGAAATGCACTGCAGGTTGAATGACAGGAGAATCACTTTAGCAGGGGATTAGAGCAGGCTTCCTAAAGGAGATGCTATTTAAGCTAAAGTTTGCAAAGGAGCTGGAATTGGAGAGATGAGGAGGAAACTGGGCTTTTCAGACAATCTGCTGCTCTCTCCACACAATAACCCCTAAGCCACAAAATTCTAGATCCACAGTATTAAAGAGCTGCCCTCCTTTCACTTTAACTTGGGGAAACTGAGACCCAGAAAGAGGAATGACCCGCAGTTCCCAAGGTTGGTTAGTGTTAAGTTCAAGCTAAAATTTTGCATAGGCTAATTCCCTGCCCAGAATTCATCTGCTTTCTCATTAACACTCACTGAACAGCGAGTGTCGGCTTAATGTCCTGTTTAGATATTCATTTTCCATGTGTCTACTTTAGCAGAGCTGAATTACAACAGGACCTGACCACCAATAATTTTGTTTCCATTTGGCATAAACACAATAAGTGGCTGATGCTGGGGTCTAGTGTAACTTGAAGCCTGGTCGTCACCCACACAAGTTATATGTAACTCCCCAGCATGGCTCCAGCTATTTTCCCTGTAAATATTCTTTATTTGATTTAGCAATATTTAGTTACTCTTACAGTGGCAAAATTAGATACCTGGAAGGTGCTCTTTTTTACATTGTTTTACCCGAAGCCTGAATAATTGGATGAATGGACAGATCTTTTGTGTCATTTTTTACCAATGGACAGACAACAGAGGCCCTCCAAAACACCAAAGGACCGACCGCCAAGCTTGGGGAGCAAAACTGAGATTTATGGCATTTTTAAAAGTTTGACAAAAATCCAGCAGAGGAGCAGGCAGCAGGTCACGAGTCCTGGTAGTCTCACAAATTAGGCACAGGGCTGATTTAGGAAAAGAAGCAGGCAAATGTCCAGATGCAAGGATTTGAAGTACAAAGAAGCAACACTGGAGTTTGCCCTTGAAATCCAGATATGAATAAAGGGAAAGAAATTTTCTGGGTCCCCACTTTGTTCCTCTGTTCCCTCTCCCACTCTGCTAAGAGCTACACAAATAATTCCAGGTCAGTGTGCATTTAAAGTCAGGGCCTGGTTGTAGCTGGTTGATTCTGTTTTGCTGGCCCTTCCACTCAAGAGGCCTAATTGGGGTAAAATCCAAGAGGCACGATGAGCCTGGCAACAAAACAGAGCAGCTGGTCTCATGGTCTGCTTCAGGCTGAAGCCCAACTATTCCATGGTGTGCCACACAATTCAGATGAGTTGGTCAGAATTCTGTGCATTGGAGTTTTTTGCCAAATCTCGGCTAATCATAATGCGTTTTTCACTGATGTTTTTCCCAGCGCTCTGAAAGTATGTCTCTCTGGAGAACCCATGAGGAGCAGCGGCTGTATCTAGGCACAAAGCAGGTGTTCCTGGAATCACAAGTCATTACAAAATTAAGGTACTCCAAAACCCACCCATTTTTTTGATGCAAGAGAAATCCATACTTAAATCCCAGCTTTGCCACATCCTAGAAAGGACAGTTCCCAATGTGTAAAATAAGGTTCATAAGAAAAACTCAGTTACAGGGTTGTAGAAGTGAATCTCTTCTGTCAACCGTAAAGAAACTTGCAAATATGTCATGTAGTAAATACACCAACATTAGGGTCCAAGAGGAATGTTTTAAGTACATAATCTGCTCCTTAGTAGCCAACACACTATTCTGGGTTTCATTGCCCACATTTGTGAAATAGGTTGAATAATACTTTCCCCAGAAGGTTGTGTTAAGTTCAGATAATGTTTATAAAGTATCTGAGAAGTTGCAGTTATTTTTAAACAGTTCTTTTTATGACTGTATGAGCTGTTCTTACTAATATTTCTGCTCTAATACGTATTAGTGTTGAACAAGCAGAGCTGATGCACAAGAGCAATGTAGAGAATGATGTTTCTTTGGCAGGGGCCATCTTTGAACTTGCTGCCTTCTGACTCTTACACCACCCAGGGCTCAGACAGTAGCCAGACCATATCTGTAAAGTGCAAAGGAAAAAGCCCACAGTGAAGTCCAACGTTTCACCAGCATCATCAGAAATCTTTCCTCTCTTTCAGTGTCTCCCTTGAGGTCTTTCCATGCAAGTAGCCCCCTTCCATAGGCACATTCAGCAAATCTGAGGACCTTCTGGAAGGCTGGAATCCTCTATCTTGGTTCAACTGTGACCAGCTGGCTGGCCTTGGGCCCTGCCATAGACCCAGCATCATTTAGTTTTAACTGATCACCAACGCTAGCCCAGTATTATCACAAGCGAGAAACACCCAATATTCACAAAAGATAGCCAGAGCCCAGCAAAGCCAGTTGCTCCCTTAATAGTAATCACATCTCAGCTAAAGGAGCTCTATGTCTGAGGATTTGATCCATCAGGTAGGAAGGGCAAGAATTGATCACTAACTTCAAACTCGTGACCTAGAGCCCTGACTCAGATAAGCAGTCAAGCCAGTGCCTTCTCCCTCTGGGCTTGCCCAAGCAATCAAAAAGACAATTACTACTCAAGAAGTGAAAGGACTTTGCTCATCTCAAACCTTTTACACTTGATCAATGGACTACTCTTACTGGTACTGAGAGCTCAGCTCAGCCCTATAAAAGGCTGCATTCAAATAGATGACCATCTGGTTTATGTTCCTTGAAATGTATTCACCAGGCAGCTTTTTTCCTTGGTATGTGTAAGAGTCCATTAGCATTGCTGTAAAGAAAATACCTGAGGCTGGGTAATTTATAAAGAAAGGAGGTTTATTTGGCTCATGATGCCCTGGGAGGACCTCAGGGAGCTTCCGGTTAAGGTGGAAGGTGAATGCGGAGCTTCTGGTTAAGATGGCAGGTAACTGTTACCTGGTGGGAGAGAGAGGGACCTGGAGAGGGGAAGGAAATGTGCCAGGCTCTTTTAAACAACCAGCTCTTGACTGAACTAATAAAGCAAGAGCTCAGTCTCTGGTGGGGAGGGCACCAAGTTTTTCATGAAGGATCTGCCCTCATGACCCAAACTTCTCCCGCCAGGCCCACATTCAACATGGGGGTAGGGGTTGGGTTGGGGTGGGGGTGGCGGAGTCAAATTTCAACCTCAGATTGGAGGGGCCAGACATTCAAAGCATATCCCGTCCATATCCCGTATAGCAAGTCTTATGCTTCATTGATGTTTTTAATTATTTGTTTTTATTTTTTTGAGCATGGACTTACTCATTTCAATTTAAATTGCTAAGTAATGTTTTACCTTAATTCTCTACTTCTTTCTGTGTACTCTAAAGAACAAAAACAAACTACACATAAGTTCTGTATACTGTCTCACAAATCAGAGAATTTGTTCCCTGGTGTGTCACCATCTGGCTATATAACCTAGAGGAAATAATATCCTTTCTCATTGCCTCATTTTCCTTATCTGAAAATTCAGAGAAGTGTATTAATTATCTTTGAGATGCTATTCGGGACTATAATACTAGAATTCTACCCATCAAGCTTTCCCATAAACTTGGACCTCCCCCACCTCCTGCCCCACCAGAAACTAGTTTTCTGACTGGTGAATTAAAATGATATTTCAAAGAATAATTCTGGTTGCTAAGCTGCTAAGAATTTTAAGAATCAAGATAGAAATACTAAGAAGACCAATGACATTTCATACAAAGCATTTGAACAGGGCTTTATCTCCTTCGAAGTATTACCACATCCATTGATCCATTCTGTTCATGTGAACCAGAGTAATACATTTAATTAGTGACACAAAGGAGAAGCCGGCCTGCTGCACACAGAGTTATAAAACCACGGTTAAGTGTGTATTAAAATCCTAATGGTGCCAGCTGCTACAGACAGCCGTAATTGGGCTTTACTTTCCTTCTGTGTCAAATATTGCCTTGACGTATGTGAACAGGCAAAGCAGAACAGACAAATCCATAAATACTTGGGCTTTGCTGAAATCCAGAAAGGTATGTAAAAATCACTAAGAGAAAGGAAAAAAGAAAAGTTGTGAATTGCTAGCAAGCCCTTCCCCTCTCTGGGCCTCAGTTTATTCATCTGTAAATGGAGGGGAGAGTAAACCTTGTAGGCCACTTGTCCACTCACCCTCCTAAGAGCTCTGACCATACCTCACCATCCATGAGCCAGGCAGACTCCTGTTTCCCTCCTCTTACCTCCCACCCAGATAAAGCCAGGAGCAGCGGGCAGCCCAAATGTGGCCTGAGGCCTGTGAGCAAAGGCATTGTATGGAGCAGAAGGAACATTAGATGTTGACCTGGAGGAGTCCTGAGTGTCTGGATCCAGCTATGCCCTGGACTAAATAGCAGCAAGAATCATTCATTCAATGATGAGTGATTCCCATGTGCTCCTGCTGCGCTGGCTGTTTTATTTAACTCACAATAGCTTTGAGAGGTAGGTATGATATAGCCCCAGTTTACAAGTAAGGAAACCAAAGCTCAGAAATACTAAATAACATTTTCAAGAACCCAGAACTGTGAACATCTCATCATCCTCTTAGATATGGTGTGTTCTTTTTTTCTGGACCTCACTTTCTCCCCCTTTGAATGGATTCCTTTGAAACTACTTTACAGGAAAGTTAACAATCAAATCAGAAAAAACAGGAAATGACTTTAAAGAAACACAAACCCAAGAAGAAATGCTTATGTCCTACAAAAGGGAAGTAAGCCGCCAAACCCGGCAGACTCCCTAAGGTTCTCATCCCCTGTCAGCCCGCTGATGGAAATTCAGCCCCCAAGGGTGGTGGAGAACTCTTCTGCACTACTACCTCCCTCAATTGCTCTGACTTGAATTCTCCTGCTCCCATTAAGTGGCCAGGTCGTAAGACATGATGTTTTTCTTGAGGTATTTGGTCTCAGCACTCACACATTATCATCTCAGCCTTACTGGTTCTGAACACAAGCTAGAATGACACTGGATTTGGCTTTCTCACTCTGAGAAGCATCCCCAGAAAGATGCACGCTTTGATATGTCCTAGAAAAAAATACAATGGAGAGGAACTCTAAAGTGGAAACTGAAAACAAATCTCCACGTTTGTTAAAGGAAGTGGATATGTAGCTACAAATTCTTGAAAAATCTTCTACCTGCTGGCCAGGTCTTCTGACTCTGTGTTCATCACCAGTTCCCTCCCTGAGCCTAAAGTTTTTACCTGCAAAGTTCCCTGATGATGCCCAACTTGGCTAATTTCCTATCAAAGTGTAATTATTGCATGAGACAGTCACAAGTCTCCTTAAAAGACAGTATCCTCTCTTCTCCTCTAAGCTCACACAGTCATTATAAACCTTGCAGACTTGCCAGGCCCCAGGGCTCACACCTGTAATCCTAGCACTCTGGCAGGTCAAGGCAGGTGGATTGCCTGAGCTCAGGAGTTCAAGACCAGCCTGAGATAGAGCCAAGACCCCATCTTTGAAAAGTAGCCTGGCATTGTGGCAGGACCTGTAGGCCCAGCTTTTGAGGAGGCTGAGGCAAGAGGATCGCTTGAGCCCAAGAGTTTGAGGTTACTGTGAGCTATGACACACAGTACTCTACCAAAGATAACAAAGGGAAGACTATCTCAAAAAAAAAAAAAACCCTTGCTGCCGTGAGGGCTATAATCTAGAAACTCCATAGAGGAGGCTCTAAGGACTCTGTCTACTTCATGGCTATGGGATCACTATACAGGCCTTGGATCTTTACTTTATGGCTGCTTTTACTTTGGAAAGAATAAATACTTCTCTTGGGTAAGTCTCCAGTTTGGGGATTTCTGTCCATCACTGCTGAGTATAAACCTGACTGATAATGTCTGCCTCACAGGATTCTTATCAGGATTAGGAGATGATAATAGATGTCAAATGTAGATACAACGTATGTCCGTCTCACCTGAATCCCACTATGTGTCTGCACATGCAGGTATGTGAGTGTGCGTGTGTGTGTTATGAGCGATTACATGGTGTTTTAGACCACATCACTGTGATTTCCAAAAGGCAAGGACCTTACCTAGTCATACTCTGTGGCACAGGTACCAAGAATACTGCCTGCAACAAAGCATCTTTCATGAACTGAAAATGGACCCTGAAGGGGGTATATAAAGTATAAGAGTCCATGCAAATGCTAAGATGTAACAACATCATTGTTATTTTAGGATACTGTAAATTGAACTAAAGAAAATCTGAAGTAAACAAATATCACATTCTATGCTTTCTGTAACATGGGAACAGTTTCCGTGACTGCAAGGATCGATGCCTTGTGTTTAGTCTTAGTCACTGAACTGATTCGATTTCAAGAGAAAACATGTAATCTCATCTAAACTCAAAATATTTTAAGGCTATTTCCTCTTTCTTCTAAATGTTGAGCAGAAAAGCAAGTCTATGGTCTCAAATATCACAAACTAAGAGGAGACTCTACTATTTACTGTCCATGGGTGGTTAAAAAATACAGAAGGTGATACTCACTTTAAAACATGTCCCTACCTATACAGAAAACCTAGGATGTCTAAGCATTAGGGTTTGAATTATGGCAGGCCCCCAGTATTACAGATATCATATGGGGCTGCACTCCAGGAAATGAAGATACTATGGAGATCAGTATGCAAGTAAACAACCACATACAGTAAGATTACTGTTCTGCTGAGCACATAGGAAGCGTAGGAAAAGTGGCCAATGTGTTTGCTTAGTAAAGACAGAGAATACCCCAGAGGGAAGCATTTGAATTAAAATTTGATAGTGACTACAGCTTTCCCAAAGGACAGGGTAAGAGGACATCCCAAGGAAACAGAACACGAGAGCAACGTTTGGGTTAGAAAAGGCTTGGGACTACAAGGGATTTGAAAGAGCTTGCATATTTAGGGAGACAAGTTATCAAGTTAAATCACATGGTCTTCTTCCCTTGATATTGAATTACCCATCCCCTGTGAATTTTGTTTGGGGTAGATAAGACAATTCACAGAAATCTATCAAGTTGGGAAATGGTGCCTTTCTTGCTAGACAATCAAGTATTAAGTACATTGGATATTTACTTTTCCATTTCTGTGATACTTTACTGAGAATAATGTTCTTTATCTCCATCCAGGTCAATACAAAATATGTAAAGTCTCCGTATGTTTTATTGCTAAATGGTATTCCATGACATACTCATACCACAGTTAATTGGTCCATTCATGGATTGATGGGCACTTGAGTTGATTCTATATACTGGCGATTGTGAATTGCCAAACATTCTAGTGCAAATGTCCTATGGTAAAATGCATTTTCTTGGGGCGGTGCCTGTGGCACAAGGGAGCAGGGTGCTGGCCCCATGTGCCAGAGGTGGCGGGTTCAAATCTGGCCCCAGCCAAAAATTGTAAAAAAGAAATGAAAAATGCATTTTCTTCTTCTTGGTAGATATCTAGTAGTGAGATTGAGGGATCAAACAGGAGGTCTACTTTTAGCTCTTTGATGATTCTCCATACTTCAGAAATAATTGATTTTTAAATGAAAAATAATTTATTATAAGATTTCTAGCATATGTCAAAGAATAATGTGTGAAAACAAAACCTCAAGGGATGAGAGGGTAAAATGAAAGAATGCTGTCCTAAATATCTTACATTTTAGGAGGAGTAATCTAATACTAATTAAAAGTAGATCATTTTAAGTAAAACATGCTTTCCTTAAATAATGTGGCCACTATTAATAAATAAAACAAAAGGAATAGCTGATATACCAATCATGGGCATAGAATGGAACATTAAGAGACTATGAGGTCCCACTACCAAATCCTGCCCAGAATACACAAGCAAACTACCAAACTATAATTCAGAGCTTTAATAAGTGTAGTTAAAAATCCTTTTAAAATATAAGCAAATAAAATCTAGCCGTATAAAAAAAGGATAATGCCTCATGCCCAAATGGGATTTATCACAGAATGCAAAGCTACATTGGTAATTAGAACTCTATCAATGTAATTTACTGTATTTACAGAACAAAAGAGAAAAAATGCAGGAAATACTCAAGGCATAATTTAGCATCTACTTATGACTATAAAAATTTTTTTCAGCAAAGTGGGAATTTAAGGAAACTTTTTTAACTGTACCGACAGAAAGCCAACAGATAAAATCATACTTAGTGGTGAAAGACTGACTGCTTTTCTCCTAAGATTGACAAAAATAGCAGTGATATTCAAATCTCTCAATATTTGTATTCAAAATGGTATTAGTAGTTAAGGGTCTCCACCAGCACAATAAAGGAAGAGAAAGAAGTAAAGGGAATGTGAATTTTTTAAAAAGAATTTAAAAGTGTATTAATATACAAGCAAAATGATCGTATACATGGAGAATTCTAAGCAACGTATGAGTAAAAGTCAACTGTAAATTATATACAAATTGAAATGGGTAACAAAATACTAAGTCGATATTCAAAAATCACCATTTCTATATATAAGCGAGGAATAACTTGATAAGGAATAGTTTTAAAATCCCAGCTGCAATAGAAGCAAAAAACAGAAATGATTTAGGGATAACTTTAACAACATATGCCTATAAGTCATGTGCACTTGAAACCATAAAACGCTGCTGTTCCACGTTCATGCATCAGAAGACTGAATAGTAATAGGTCAGTTCTACTTAATGGATCTATATTTAGTAAAATTCCAAACACAATTCTTGTTGACTTTTTGAAGATGTGTTAAAGTCAGTTTTAAAATTTGCATGGAAATGCAAAGAAACACGAACATTCAAAATAAACATTGCCTAATGTCAAGACAGAAAGCTGCAGTAATCACAAGACTGTTACTGGGATAAAGACAGTAAATAAAACAGATCAGAGTCCAGATGCAGACTCATACATATATTCATCCATATAGGGCCAATTCAATTTCAACAATTATGCCTCGTTAATTCAGTGATTCAACGAGGAAAGGATAGTCTTCCCAACAAATGGTTCTGGAACAGCTGAATACCCATATATTTTTTAATGAGCCTCAATCCTTATCTCACACGCACAACATTTATCTGAAACAGAATCATAGACCTAAAAGCATAAGACTACCAGAAATAAAAACACAAGAAGAAATATTTGTGACTTTGGGATAGGCAAAAATATCTTACATAAATTAAAAAGCAAGCTTAAACTCATGTCCTTCAAAATATAAATGGAAAGAGAGGCCATGTACTGGTTGCAGGTACAATGAATATGTGCATCGATATTTTTATTTACATCACATATATATCATACACAGGGTGGACGTAAAGTTTGTGTGCAAATCAAAATCGTTTAACATAGTAAGTGAAACACGAACTTTATGGACAACCTGTATATCACAGATGTATCATATATCACATATGTATCTGTTACATACATTCCATATATAAGATCATATAACTATGATCTATGCCTATATCTAAAAATATATATGATAAAAGATTTGTGCCCATAATATATGAAACCACTTACAATTTAATCACAGGAAAAATGACCAGTTGAAAATGGACAAAGGATTGCATGGATACCTTAACAAAAAGTGTGAAAATGACCAACATGTACGGAAAATGCCATTGTTAGCCATCAAAAAAAAAATGTACATTACAATGCAATGTGTCTATATCCCATTTGAAGGCTAAAATTAAAAGGATTAATTATAGTGTTGGCAAAGATGTAGAGAAATTGGAATTTTAGTATATTGCCAGTGGCAAAGTAGCAGATTTTGTTAAGCAATGTAACAGTTTCTTAAGAAGTTAAGCATTTAACATAACACCCAGTACTTCCAATGACCCAGGGAAATAAAAACCTTCTTCCACACAAAGACTTTTACATACCTGTTCATGGCATCAGCAACAAAATTCCAAATGCCCATCAACAAATGATAGGAAAACAAGTTGTCACATATGACATAATAAATTTTTATTAGGTAATAAAATAATGACCTATATATGCTTGAAATGTATGATGCTAAGTGAAAGAAATTGGACATAAAAGAATGCATATTTTGTGATTCCATTTATATAAGACTTTAGAAAACTTTATAAAATCTAATGTAAATTGACCAAAAAAGCAGATTATTAGTGTTTCCCTGGGGCCAAAACTGGTGGGCATCAGTATTGACCAGCGGGAAACACAGAGGAACATTTTAATATGATGGGAATGTTCTGTTGCCTGACTGTGCCGGGATGGATGCATTTTTCAAAACTCATACAAGTAGAAATGTACATGTAAGACGGGCGAATTGTGCACACTGGTTTATAATTTATAACACAATAAATTGGATTTTCACGAAAGCAAATGCTATTTCCTTAGCTTCTATTTCAATGTTAAAGGATTATGTTCTGCATTTAGAATTGGACCTTTCTGTCCATCCAGAAAATAGGTTAACTTTGTCTTTTACAAAACACCTAAATGTGAAAAAAAAATAATTATCTCTCCAACTCATTGCTTGACTAGGAAGAGATTTATCTCAGCAGAGAATACGATATTATAATAAGACACTGTGCACATCTAACAAAGCAGTGCCATTGTGCAGGACACCAGCACGGTTGTCACAGGGCAGGCAACCAGCCTCAGAGGTGGGGCAAACAATGGAACTGTGAGACTAGAGCTCTGCCATTGACTGACTCCCTGACCATGAGTTTCTGATCTCAGCTACCCAACAGTCTTCTTTTTTTCACAGGACATTTTAATTTTTTCCCAGAAACTAGAAGGCTAACAAACAGTCCCTCGGTACTCCTTTACTGATCAATCCAAACTGATTAATGGCATTATTGGCTACTTCCCCCTATTAAAAAGGAAGGCAAAGACCAATATTAACAGGACTTCGGGCATCAGAGATGATCTGGAGTTGGCTTCCCAGGATGGCAGCCTTCCTGGCCATTCCATTAACAGGCAGTAAGGAAATGGCATATATCGCCCCAGGAAAGCAGAGACCCAGGAGAAAAAAGCACGTCTGTTTTGCATCTGTAACTATTGACTGAAAATGCACTATTTGTCTAACAGCCTCCTCCCATCAGAACAGAGTGAGATGGAGGTGTCATCGTAGAATGAAAACAGACTTTCAGACTTGCAAACATATACCAAATATACCCAAAGCATAGGGAAGACAGCATGCAATTTCCTTTCAGATTCCCCCAAAGAAGGATCGCGAAGGATAAAGAAATTGCCTTCAACTTCTTGAAAGGTTATA
The DNA here is from genome assembly GCA_963574575.1 of Galagoides demidoff. Lineage (NCBI taxonomy): Eukaryota > Metazoa > Chordata > Mammalia > Primates > Galagidae > Galagoides > Galagoides demidoff. The sequence goes on from CAUYQV010047427.1 coordinate 15,780, forward strand.
ATTTGCAACAAAAATTGTATATTGGTGAGGGGAAATACAGGACAAGTGGATAGAACTTACACTAAGACAATTTTTGACTCAAAATCAGAAGTTTCTAACCGAGAAGCAGCCCAGCACCACTGTGCATTCCCGCACTGAAATGGAATGACCTTTCAGGGATGATCTTGGACTAGATCGGAGGTCATTCCCAAGTGTGGCTCAATAATTGTTGCCCTTAATCTTAAAGAGGAATTGGGTAATAAACACAAAATATTGCTCATGTCTAAGTGTTCGCAATTCTCACTTTCACTGTGTCCCTTCTGCATGTATTTGGCATCTTTGACTATGCAGATATAACAACATTTCATTTAGAAAATAAGAATCCAGCTTCCCTGTCATGCTTTGACTCTAATGAGACACACAGACAGAAACCAACAAATTTAGTTTACTTTTGAAATGAGCCTGGGCTCAGTTTTAAGAGACTCCTTGAAGGATGCGTCCCTCAGAGGAAAGTGAACAGTGGGTTTTGTTTCTCAGGAGACCCTGGTGGGTTTTTTTCTGCCAATTGAAAGGCCTTAAGTTCTTTTTATTCATATCTTAGAAATTCTTTACATACCTAAATTTATCGCAAATGGTTGCATTCTCATTCCTTTCAAAAGACACTTGTGAAAAAGACAATCACAGGAGACGCCATTTTTGGTAGGACTAAGGAGACATTGTCAGTAAAGTAGTTTGTGCTCCTAGGAAGAGCAGCACCCGGGGGAAACTCCAGATCCACAGTGTTCATTACCTTCTCCTGGTCCCCCGTCCAAATAAAAGGAGCACAATAACACAGAATCAAGTTTAGTTTTATTCAAACGTAAAGACACTTGTTTGCAAAGTTTACAGTCTAGAACTGAAGTGCAAACCCCGCGGAAGTCAGTGTATGCAGGCCCATGGCATACTCCCTGAATTCTGACAATTGCAGAGACCTGACGGAGGAGGAATTTTATGGGAGGGACCTGTCGCCTGTGCCCTGACAGGTGGCATTTGAAAGACAGCTCCTGCCCTGGGCCCTGATCAGTATTCTTTAGATGGCTCATCTCATCCTACCCTTCCTCACATCCTCAGTTCCAAGGAAAGAGAAAAAACAATGGTGAGTAATGGCTCCTGTTTTATTTATTGGATGCAATTTTAAAATGAGGGAACCTGTGTTCCCCTACAAAATGCATTCATTTTCCAGAAAACGTTTTCATCAAAGCAGTATCCTGATAGACACAGTCGCTCCTGCATCTCGGTCAGTTCAGGCTGCTGTCACAAAGCAACATAGGCTGGAGGGCTTATAAGCAACAGAAATTTAACTCTCACAGTTCAGGAGGCTGGAAGTGAGGTTCAGGCACCAGCACGGTCAGGTTCTAGAGAAGGCCCTCTTCTGGTTAAAGAGGGTAGCCTTCTCATTGTATCTTCATGTGGTAGGAAAAAATCAAAACTCTCACAGGGGTCCTCAAACTTTTAAAGAGGGGGCCAGTTCACTGTCCCTTAGACTGTTGGAGGGCCAGACTGTAGCCCCCGGGGTGAGTCAGCTGCTAAGCAAGACAGGCAGCAGCAGCAAAAACACCTGGCGGGCCAGATAAATGTCCTAGGCGGGCTGCATGTGGCCCACTGGCCATAGTTTGAGGACACCTGCTAGAGCCTCTTTCATAAGGGCACTAATGCCATTCATGAGGATTCCACTCTTATGACCTAGTCACTTCCCAAAGGCCCCATCTCCTAATACCATCAGCTTGGGTGTAAGGACTTCAAAATATGAACTTTAGGAGACACAAAAAAGAAGTTATAATACGTTATTTCCAGAAAACATGTTTGTACCATTCCATTGTAATATAGGCAACACAAATACTAAGAGTTGACCTTAGACCTAGTAATATCTTATACTTTATAGTTTAATGATGTGCCTTTATGTTCATTTATTTGGTTTTTGAATCAATTCTATAGGCAGGTTTTATGGCATCGCCAAAGATGAGAGAAGACTTAAAGCTTTTCCCAAGATTTAACAGCTATTAAATGGCATCCCCAGAGCTAGTCATGTGCTGCCTGATTGTGTAATCCACTCCCTTCTAACCCTGGGTAGAATCACCTCTTACCAAATAAAATAAGGCAACTATCTTGCTCATGTATTAATCTAGCTGATCAGATCTATCTTATGGAAAGACTCAGCATTGCTCTGGAGTTGGAGACTTTTGTAAGGGTTTAAGAAACTCAAAAGGTAATGAATTGCATGATTCCTTTCATAGTAAAAATGATTAGAAAAAATATGACACCATCTAGCATTCCGGTCATATTTCTCAATGTGTCCTGAGAGGTGACAAGCACATAAGTTAATGGTTATTTGTTGTGTAGGGAAGTTGGTAGCAGACAAGAAAATTGAGTCCAGGTGAAAACCCCTCTATTCATTATTCATGAATTCAAATATCTTTTAAGGCTGGCAGCATACAAAACTCATTCTGGTGTCTTTTTCTATTTTTTAAAATTTTCATTTCTCAGAAGAAATCAATAAGCTTAAAGTTAGCAAATGGACAGTAGCTTGACTAATGTCTAACTGATCTGAGAATTATAACCCTTCTCCCAACATAAAGAATTCTTTCCCTTGAAATTGCTGTGTACATTAACTGTTAAAGACCCTCGGAGAAAGGCTGAAGACCACATATTTTTCCCATCATCTGGCAAAGTGGGGACCAAGCCTGCGAGCTATAAAACTTTTAAGGGAATCTTGGGGAGTGGGATATGTATGTATGAGTGTTAGGAGAGCTCAAAATTCTGCAACCCTCTGAAGCCTCCCTTGAGAGACAGGACTTGGCTAAGTATAAAGGTATTACACGGCTGGTTGGAATTTTGACCTCACATCCATAGATGCTGAAACAAGTTGATATCTATATCAACCTGCCCCAGATTCTGGGGCTGGTTCTGGAGGAAGGCAGGGGAAGTATGTAGAAAGTACAATGGCATTTGCTACAAGTATGATGGAAACAGCTCATGGTTCCAGCTTTTCAACCATCTTCTCTACTTTGCTCTAACTCAATGCATGGAAGGGCTGGTTTTCTGCCCTGGCCTTCCTGTTCCCCCATGACTAACCCCCAGTTCTTAACTCCACTTTCTTTCTAAGCTCTTCCCTGCCTTATCCACCAACTCCTCCTCTCCAGGAATGGTGTTCTCAGTCCCGGGACAAAACATTTCTATGGCTACATCTCTTTTGTCAATTACTTTTATCAGAACAACTTCTGCAAAATTCCCAATTAGTGATATTTTTACTTTGTTCAGTTGTCCTACCTGTCCTTTTTCTCACTACACTGATCACCTAATTTGCAATCCAACTTCAAATTCATGCTCATTCATGCCTGAATCCAGAGAGATAAAAAAAAAAAAAAAGCCTCTAAGATATGATCTCCCTGCTTTTTCAGAGCTCCTCAAATGGAAGCCAAGATCCAAGTGAAAATTTCCACTGAATTTTGGGTGAGATATTTAGAGCCCAAACATTAGGAAAAATAGCACTGGGCCCTCCTTTCAGAGCCTGGAATGTCTTCAATTTAAACAAAATGGTTTTTAGTATTGAACTATGGATATGATCACGAAATTAGTGACACTGTGAGGTCCTGTTTTTTCCCGAGTAAATTATTCATCACCATGAAATGTCTCATTCGTTCAATATTTAGATGAAATAGGAACACAATATCCCATTTCCATCACTGACCTCTGTCAATCAACTGTGACAATTAATTTCATAAGTTGTTCTTAAGCCTCTAATCCCAGTTTTCTTTCAACTCCAATTAGCAATATGATTACCACCCTTTTCTTCCTGGAGTTTGATTGTTTGCGACGGAGTCTCTCAGATGCCCAGGCCAGAGTGCAGCGGCAGCATCATAGTTCATTGTATCACTGCAGCCTCCAGCGCCTGGGCTCAAGGGACCATCCTGCCTCACCTCCCAAGTAGGTGGGGACTATAGGTATATACCATCATGTCCGACTTTTTTTTTTGTAGAAACAGGGTCTCAGTATTGTCTAGATTGGTCTCAACGTCCTGGACTCAAGTGCTCTTCCTGCCTTGGTCTTCCAAGTGCTAGGAATATAGGCATGAGCCACAGTGCCTAGCCATCTTCCTGGACTTTTAATATTCAGAAATCTTCTGTAAACAAGAAGCATTAAAAAAAAAATCTGTTGAGTTTCACAGGCATATAGATCCCCTTAATGGAAATATACATTGAATATTTAATCTCCAAAATGTTCAATCAGCCACAAATTCTCCACTGTGAAATGCGTTGGCCTTTTAATTTATCTGATTTCAATTTACAGCATGAACTGCTGTACTTCCCCTCCTGGGCACTGTCAGGCACCTGGACCCCTTTTTACTCTGAGAGGGTAGATTTTGGTTTTGCTTTAGATTTTGTTGTTGGCTAAGAGAATATCAAAGCAGGAGGAGTCCTTGTATCTCTTCAAGCATGACCCCTGATTTCACAGATGAGGAAGCCAAGATAAGGAAAAACTGATGGATCAAAGTCACACAGCTAGAATACAGCTCACTCACCTCCTAACTCTTTAGGCCATCAGCACTTGCTAAGTTTCTCTTGCATACCACGCACTGCATTGGGTTCTGCAAATACAAAAAGCAGAGTCCCTGCCTTCCAGAAACCTGTAAATCCCTCTCCCTCTTCCCTGGAGATCAGACGCAGAGAACCCATTTAAAGTATTTGTCTTTATTCAAACTGTACTTTCTTAAGAAGCTTCCAGAGGTCTCTCATTTTTCTAGCCTTAGAGGACAGTCTCACTGGACTGAAAGCTGAGGACCTTTTTACTAAGCTCAGTGTTAAGAACTTGGAGAATAATGTAAGGACAACCCACCTGACTGTCCACACCTACCCTGTCCCCTCAGCAGCCCTGAATCAGTGGCTATGCTTTGGACAGGACCATCTACCCAATATAGAACACGAGAAACCCCCTCTTTGGCTTCTTGTCATGTGGTTATGTGTATCTATCTGTCGCATTACATATGAGCTTCTTTGGGACAATAACTCCACATTCTACCCATAGCGTCTAGTATGGTGCCAGGCACCCAGTAGGTGTGTGCTAAATGATTTTCAAATCCATGAATCTTATTCATACATTTAAATTAGCTTGGCACAGGTTGGCTAGGAGATAAGGGTTAGGCAGAGGGATTCAGAGGCTGTGACTTTGCTCTCATCCCCATAGACCTCCGAAGTTGCTTTTTGCATTGTCACTTTTCAGTCACTTCAATGGTCTTTTGACAAGGAAGGCACATTTGGCAAGGAAGGCAAGGTGTCCCTCACCTGGGCTCCCCATCCCTCAGCCCCTAGAGCATCCAGCTGTAGCTGCTTCTTGTGCCCAGGGGCTCCAAAGCTGTGTGCAGGGACCCAGAGCAATGCAGAAGTCATGCAGGAAGGAAAGATTAGCACATTCTGTCAGCTCCCACTTTACATTCATGGTGGGGAAAAGCAATAGAAAGGTTTTCAAGCATAAAAGGATCTTCTCCAACTTCTAAAAAAATAAAAATGACTCATAAACAGTATCTTCCCTTGGATATCAAATTGCTCCACTGACAGCATTTTTAATCAAAAAGTCCAAAAAAGAAAGATGAGTGGAATTTGCAAAGATGCACCCAGAGAGAATAAATGAAGACATTTGTTGTGCTTCTGTAGGTGAAAAAGAGACAGCAGACACTCATGCCTCTGCTCTAAAGGATCTGGGGCCTGTTATCGGACCAATTACTCTGAGTCCTGACCCGAGTAGCATCGGTGTTCTGCAGGACATGGGCCATCACCTTAGCAGGCTGCTAAGACGGAAACAGTGACCGAGGAGCTCTAGACCTTGGCCAGCAGCCTCCACCACGGATGAGCAGGATGAGATCAATACTACAGAGTCATGCAAGCCTTGAATTCTCAATTGTAACCAAGTTAAATCATGATATTTATTTACCAAATCACTATTTAGAAACTGAGTATGAATGCTACTTGGCTTCATATATTTCTGTTTACCATGAGAAAACATTGAGCATGAAGAAAAATTGTATTTACTACAAAATTTTGGCATTTTAGCCGCAGACATCTGTTATAGGGAAGCATAAAGAGAGAAAGCAAAGGAGAAAGGAGGGAGATTCGACAGCTTCCCCGAGCAGGCACGATTGACCAACCCTATGAGTGCTGAAGGCTAGCGAATCTCAGGGATGGGGCTTAAAACGAAAGCAATTGTATTTTCCTCTGCCATATTTCTTCCAAGGTTCTTTGGAACGTTTTCAAAATTCTGGTATGAAATCTATTGCACTCTTCTAAGGCAAATGCAGTTCCTAGCACACAATGGGTTTTTCATACACAGTCATCATTATGGCATGACTTGAATGTCTTTACTAATCAAATGAAAATAGAGACAAAATTTTTCTTCAAATCCCATTAAAGCAGCTCACCCTCTCTGACTCTCTGATTGCCTGGATAACATCATGCAGAAATCCGCAAAAGAGCTGGGAAAACAAAACACATGGCCCTGTAGAGATTAAATGTCATAAGTCCCAGCTCTAGAAAGGCAATGATATGTCCTGTCAAAAGCCAAGGTGGCATTGGGCAGCTCCCCTTGTCTGGGCCTCAGCTCACTCATGAGATGAACAGGCAGCAGTCAAAACACCAGGGACAGGATGGTAAGCCGGACACTAGGTGACCTCAGGAGCTCGCAGTCTGGTGTGGAGAGGGGAAAGGTAAATCATGCAGCTGATAACTCCCAGAAAACCCAGTGTGAACCACAGTGGAGAGCGTGTCGTGGGATGTCATTCTGTGGGTAGTGGTGAGGTGGGGTGGTAGCAAGTGCTCCAGAAAGAAGGTAGCATTTGAGTTAGACCCTGAAATACGTGGTGAAGTTCACCATTCAGGAAGGAAGTGCAGTGGGATTTCTATTAGTCACACTCCCAATAGGAAGCAAATGGACCTCTCAAAATGGGATCACTTGAGAATTTATTGCAAAGGCACCATTTCCAAGACTACACTCACCAACCCCAGGCTAGAAAGAAGGTAGTTACCAACCCCCGCAAAAGAAGGGAATGCCCTAAGCCTGGGAATGTCACCAGGCCTTGCTGTGTTTCATCCCTTATCCATGCTCTCTACCCAGGCTAGACCACTAGACTCCAACTTTAACTCAACCATGTAGCATCAGACGCTTAGAAAGGAATAGCAACCCCTGGTCAAGAGACAAAGTCAGCCTGAGCCGACCTTGCAGGTGGAGGCTGGAAATGCATGCTCTGACCTCCCCCTGCCCTCTCTAATCTCCCACATAGGTCACCCCTTTGGCCACACACATGTGGAAACCAAAGAAGGAGGGAACCTACTCATGTGACCCATGCAGGTCAGCCTCCTGCACAGCGCACAGAGGGGAGAAGGGCAGAGAGGGGTCTGCAGAGGCCTACAGAGAGCTCTGCCCAGGATAGACCAATCAGACTTTGAGCAAAAGTCTGACTTAGGAGAAGCTGAGCATGCCTATGGCCCGCAGAGGTGTCAGAGGGGAGTGAGACACTCCTCCCTCCTTAGACTGGGGCCAGTTGAGACATGTCTTCACTCCAGCCTTCAGGGTAATACTGCATCATCAGGACCAAGCTGTGAGCCCTTTCACCCTGATGCTGGGTTCCTCCTGTGGGCCCTGCCACAATCTACTCATACCCTCCCACCCTCTTGCCTTGGCCCCCTTCTCCTACTCCAAGTCCTACACCAAAGATCAATGGAGAGGGTCGGGTAAACTCAGTATCCAGTTCCTAAACTTACTCCCACAGCCAGGGTCGAGAGCATCTTCAGGGAATGCCCTAAGCCTGGGAATGTCACCAGGCCTTGCTGTGTTTCATCCCTTATCCATGCTCTCTACCCAAGCTAGACCACTAGACTCCAACTTTAACTCAACCAGGGCTCAGAATCACAAAAAGGGAGCTTATTCAGGGCTTCAGCTCCTTCTCTGTAGTCTGATCCCAGCTCTATCCTTTGCTTACTCTGGAACTGCCTCACTCAGGAATCTACCCAGTGACAGCCTATATCAGGGGAGTAAGACCCAGGAGAGATGCTTTTGGGGAAAAGACCACATGGTAATGAACAGGCACTATAGATTCTATGACATGTCTGAGCCAGTAATAAGCACTGAACTACCTATCTTGCATCTCAGCTTATGTAGCTCTTCCTTACAGAAACAACTCACAGGTCTAAATTAATTATCCAGCTCATGAGTTTAAATTACTTATCCTTTTCATATTCTCTAATAGACCCAGCTTCCTTTCTTTCAGAGCCTTTATCTCAGACAGGGATGCCATGCACTGATACTCAGATTATACAAGGCACAACGTCACAGAACATAATTCACGTGGAGTATCATATGAATAGCTCCCCCTGGAGTTGTGCAGTGCACAAGCTGCCCAACCACAGACACTGGGCCTTCTCACAGTACAATCACATGGCCATTAGTATAATTTTTTTGGTTAGTGTCTAACTCTCTTACTTGTCTGCAAACTCTACGAGAATATTGGCTCTCTCCCAGTACTCACAAGACAGTGTCTGGCACATGGTAGGCAAGCAATTAATACTTAATGAATATTCAGCAGAGCCCCTGAAACAAAAATTTTGCAGATTCAAAGCTGAGATTCAAACAGTTTAAAGTACTCTGCCTATGCTTAGTGATGGAGTCAGAATTCAAGTCCCAGTCGTATAGTACCTGTGGTTTCCCTTATTCCATCCATGCAGTCTCCAAAATATAGTGAAATAATATGTTTTGAAATCTAGCTGGAAGAAAAATGGATCAGTAAAGATGACAGTGGGGAGACGGATGCCCTACCTGAACTCTAGCCAGTGTAGGCTCAGCACGCGCCTCTTGGGTAACTTTTAAGATTCTTGCCAATCATAGCATCCTGTCCAGCACTTCCTGCCCTATCAAGAAAGAAAAAATAGACAGATACTGAGAAAAATCTCATAGATCCATGATTAATACTCCAGAAACAACCTCTTGCCTGCCTTCCTCATCATTTTCCCACCATGGCCCTGTCCAGAGCACCACCAGCCGGGACCCCTCTGCCTTCCCTGGCAGGTGGCTTCCTGCCATCCAATGCCTGCTGCCTCGGGGAGTACACTGGGGCTGCCCTGCCTCTGGCCTCTCAGCCTTTCTCTGTGGCAAGTGACAGATGGAAAAGCTCCCTGTTCCCTGAAATGACAGAGTCCCCAAAAGCTCAGTGAGAGTTTATGGCCTGCCAGTATAACCTTACAAGCCCCATTTTTCCACCTGTCACTGATGCAGAAGATTCAGACACATAGCCACTGTAAAGTTGATATGCATGATGCCAAATGTCTTCATTTGTTTGGGGCTTTTCAATGATGAAGAAAAAACACTGTACACTAGGAATTCATGATGCAGTTTTACCAGCCTCTGTGGTAAAGACTTTGCCTCTGGTTTTTGTGAGCAGCAGATACTTTGCTTACCAATGTGCACTTGGTCGGGGAGGTTTTATATAGATATTTTAAACAATAAAAGCAAACAGGCAGAGGATACACTTTGGAAGTGTGCACTCATGTAGCTACTAGTCATTTGCATGAAAGGCAACAAACACCTGGGTGTTAGCCCCCGAAACACCTCCCCTTTCTGCAGCCTGTCCTATAGCACATGTCTCTGGTCATCCTCCATCAACCCCCATACAAATAATATGTTCCCAAGAAACTGTCGAGAAAATTCATCTTTCTTTATAGAAAAGAAATGTGGTTTACTTTTTCTGACTTTTACACATTCTTTTAGAGAAGCCTCATTGGCACAGAATTCTCCACAAATTTGTCCCCAAGTGTGGAAAGCAGGCCGCCTTCTATCTACACAAGCAAGGAAATGTCTGTGCATTGACGATTGCCATTATTATAGAGTTGGCTCCTGCAGCTCTTGAATGAAACTTCTTACTTAATGTTCGCATATTTTCTATTCTGATAAAAATTTATATGGACAGAGTCATTCTGGCCCCAGTCTTAATTATTGCCAGAAGAATAATAGAAGGAAAATCAATGATCCAGAACACAAGAGACACAGTTCCGGTCTTGGCACTTGTAGTTTACTAATCATTGTCATCATGAGTAAGTTAAAACCTGCGTGAGTTTCACCGTGTTTCTCTGAACAGTGACAGTAACAGCATACCCATGCCTCTCTACAGTGGTTGAGTGTTCTTTGAGATAAAGTAAATAGAGGATCTTAGGGATCCAGGAAAGATTATAGATAGCATCAATTTTGCTCTCTGGAAATCTCCAGAGGAGTTAACCCCAAGTGAAAAATGGGTTATGTCCTGTTGTTATGTATTCCTGTGAACATTTTACATGTCCTAACCACACTTCAACAGCTGCACAAAACTCAGGTATCACAATGAGGAGTGTACCAGGTAGGGAGGAAGTAGTGTGAGATCGATATGAAGATATAGCCAGCATCATGTCACGTGAGATGATATAAGTGTGGCAAAGAATTTGGATCTTATGTCGAGGGCAGGGAAAGCCATGGGAAGGTTCTGGGAAGGGAAGGACCTCTGCTCACATCTGTGTTAAGACTCTACATAGGATACGCTGTGGCTGTAGGAAGACAACTTGGAAGCAAGAGATGAGGATGGCTTGAAGGGAAGAGGGATTCGTGGTATGCTTTGGAGGTGTGTTGATAAAGATCTGCTGATAGGTTCAATGTAAGGCATGAGGGAAAAGGAAAATTCAGAATGAAGCTCAGGTGGTCCTGTAGCATCTGGGTGAGTGAGATGGGGGATGCTGGAAGAAGGGATCAGAAGCCCACCTTAGCCAAGTTCATTGTGCTGTGCCTGGTAGATCCCCAATGCCCCACACTCCACAGCAGCATCACCCCAGTGATCACTGAGAATAATTGCAAAATAATCATTCTTCACCTCTGCGATGAACTGGCATCAACTAAAAAAATCAAGTTAGCTGGAACGAATTCGAGTTTACAAAATCTGTTACAACTTCATTATTGGGGACTTTTTGGTTTTGGTGTCAGAAACCCAATGGCAACTTATGTTATTAAATAGTAAAACTGGCTCTTGAAAATGGAAAAAAATGTATATAAGAGAAGATTCACATACATTGTTGGATCCGAGTGCTTAAAAGATAACTCAGAAACCTACCCCTCAGTTAAGTTTTCAGTATGTTATCCCCAAACTGATGACAAAGATTATCGGGAATCTGTCATAATCTTGCTTCCTACAATTTTAGCAGCTCCAGAGGGGAAAGGGCATCTTTTATCCAGTGGTCTCAGAAAGTCATGTGCTGACCCTGAGCTTCTGACCAACTCCCTCAGCAAGGAGAAAGTCAGCTCCTCATAAACCATAAGAACTGAGGGGAGAGTTCCCAGGAGGGGAATAGAGATGGTTTGACCAGAAAAAGAAGACACTATTATGGAACTGGGAAAAATAACAGATGGCCAATGAAAAAGCTCATAGACCTGAAGGTTGAACAACAACAAAAGGAAAACATATTGTTCCATGGAAATTTACTAACACTTCATAAAACTTGTGACCTGTCTTGCAACATACGTGACAGTTATCAAGAGGAAATATTTAGTTTTCTTCCTCAAGAAAAGTGATTGGTGTTGCCACACACTAAAATCAACTCCAGCTGAAGTAAATAATCACATAAGACGCTGAGGCAGAAAAACTGCCAGACAAAGACCTGTCTGGCCTTTAAATGGACACCTTTCCAAATTGTAAAGCATGAAAAGAAAACAGAAAAGCGTAGTTTTAAGAACTTATGACTCAAGACCTACTGAACCAGAATCTTCATTTTAGTAAGATTTTGGGTGACTCAGAGCATGAAAATATTTGAAAAACAACAACAACAGAATTTATAACTTTTGTGCAGTCAAACAAAAGTTCAGATAGTTGGCTGGGAACATATCTGCAGCGAGAATTCTTTCCTTCGTCTTCTCACTTACCTAACCTTTGCTAATTGCCTCCCTAGTCCAGGAACTGTGTGCTAACCCAGGCTGCCAAAACACACTGGACTGCTTCCCTCTCTCGGGGTAAGACCACACGTTACTTTGATCTCCATAAACACCTAATCCTAAAACACCCAGGCAGTGAGAGGGCCTAAAGTAAAGATTTGAATCATTCTTTGTTTCCTATTAATTTCAGAGTCTAAGTGACAATCACCATGCTTTACCCCCCCCTGCCCAAGGGCTGCTGTCTTTATCCATAAAGATAGTCCTAGGGGTCCCAGAGCTGAGATAAGACCAACTCACCTGGAAATGGTGTTAGGTAGTCAGGTGGCAAAAGGATTGTTCCTGGCCTTCAGCTATATCCTGTAGTGAAAATTAGGTCACCTTCTCATAGGAGGTGTCTATTCTGACTCCTTTTGTTGTTTCGTTTAAGGCTAAAACAAAGATTATGTGAGAAAACTCTACTACCATATTCTTATGTTCTATTCCAAACAGCAGAGAGGATTTTCCCTGATTTTTAAATAGATATTTGCAAGAGCTTTTTTCTCATTGCAACACGGGTATCAGGGAATATCTGCTTCTTTTAACAAGAAAAAACTTCAGCCTCCAGGTGTTAGGGGATTTGCAGGAAGATATCCTCTTCCCAAAATTTTTGAGTGTCTACAGTGTGTCACTTCACATCTTTCTCAAGAAAGTGGTAATTTTGTCCAGGTGATAGACATTAGCATATGTAAAATATAATGTGGACTATATTAATGACAGGCAAGGTCATGCTAGATAGAGAGCAGTAAGTGTGACCCATAAAACATCAGACAGTACATGATTCTATAAAGAGAGATTGGTGGCACTGCCCTGGCTACTTCTCCCAGCTCACATCAAAATATTTCAATCCTATGAGACAAACTGGAAAAAATATATGAATAGGTAATTCGTACCTGAAGAAGTACAAATGATAGAAAAACACAGAAAGTGTCCAGAGATACACAATTTTGAAGAGAGTTATTACCTGGCAGTTAAAAATGTAAATATAAGTTGGGTCTGGTGTCAGGCACCTGTCTGTAGTCCCAGATACTCAGGAGACTGTGGCAGGAGGATCATTTGAGCCCAGGAGTTTGAGACCTACATAGACAACACAGTAAAGAAAAAAAAAAGTAAATATGAGATTCAATCCTAGTGATATTGTGTTATAACACTTTTAAAAAGCCCCTTTAGGACAATCTGATTGAAATGTAAATAGGCATCACCTCTGTCTTCAAAATTCAATACTGAGGATATAACTTAAGTAATCAGACAAGAGAAGGAAATCAAGGGCATCCAAATGGGAGAGGAAAGATCAGATTATAGCTCCTTAATAGTGATATGATCTTATATCTAGAAAACCCCAAAGAGTCTACCAAGAGATTTTTGGAATTGGTAAATAAATTCAGCAAAGTGTCAGGTTATAAATGCAATGTACACCAATCAGTAGCATTCCTCTACACCAGTGATTTTCAACCAGGCTACTATGGTACACTGGTGTGCTATGAAAGGATCTTAGGTGTGTTGCGAAAATTTTTAAAGATTACTAGTTAAATTACTTTCAAAAAAGTTCAAAGCACAATAAGTATATCTTTTTTTTTTTTTACTTTTTTTTTAATCAGCGTAATTTAAGTGTGCCCTAGAAGTTTAATTGTAAGCTCAAGTGTGCTGGCAGATTAAAAAGGTAGAAAAACACTGCTCTATACCAACAGTCAAGCTGAAAATCAAATCAAAGACTCAATACTTTTACAATGCCAAAAAAGAAAATAAAATATTTAGGCATATATTTAACTAAGGAGTGAAATACCTCTACAGAGAAAACTAAAAAACACTCAGGAATGAAACGACAGAGGATGTAAACAGAGGAAAAAATATATCATGCTTATGGATCAGTGCGGAGGAAATGGACCAATATCTGGAATCATACCATCTTCCTAAACTTAACCAGGGAGAAATAGAAATAGAACACACTAATATCAAGCCCTAAGATTAAAGAAACATGAAAAATCTCCCAACAAACGAAAGCCCTGGAACAGATGGCTTTACACCAGAATTCTATCAAACATTTAAAGAGCTTGTACCTATACTGCAGAAACTACTCTAAAGTATTAAGGAGGAAGGAATCTTCCCCAACATGTTCTTTGAAACAAACATCACCCTGAAACCAAAACCAGGAAAGGACCCAACTAAAAAGGATAACTATAGATCAATTTCACTAATGAATACCAATGCAAAAATACTCAATAAAATCTTAGCCAATAGGTTACAGTTATACATTTTAAAAGTATACATCACAATCAAGTAGGCTTCATCCCACGGATCCAAGTCTGGTTTAACATATGCAATGCATAAATGTATTTCACCATATCAATAGAAGCAAAAAAAGATCATATGAATCTCTCAATAGATGTAGAAAAAGCATTTGATAAAATTCAGCATCTTTTTTTAACAAGAACACTTAATATAGGCATAGGTGGCACATTTCTTAAGCTGATTGAAGCCATCTAGGACAAATCTACAGCTAATATCACACTGAATTGAGTGAAACTGAAAGCTTTTCTACTTAGATATGAAACCAGATGAGGATGTCCTCTATCACTACTACTATTCAACATTGTGCTGGAAGTTGTAGCCGATTAAATCAGGCAAGAGAAGGATACAAAGGGCATCCAAATGAGGGCAGAAGAGGTCAAACTCTCGCTCTTTGTCAATGATATGATCATATATTTAGAGAACCCCAGAGATTCAACCATAGGACTCCTGGAAGTGATCAAGAAATAAAGTCTCAGGGTAAAAAAATCAATGTCCACAAATCAGTAGCCTTTGTATACATGTATACCAATAATAGCCAAATTGAGAAGCTAATCAAAAACACAATTCCCTTCACAGTATCTTCAAATAAAATGAAATAAACACCCTGGAATAAACCTAACTGAAGAGGTGAAGGATCTCTACAAAGAAAATTATGAAACCCTAATAAAAGAAATAGCAGAAGACATTAACAAATGGAAGACCATACTTTGCTCCTGGCTGGGAAGAATCAACATTGTTAAAATGTCTATACTCCCCAAAGCAATCTACAGAATCAATGCCATCCCCACTAACATACTTTGAAGAACTGGAAAAAAACCAGTTCTCCATTTCATATGAAACCAGAAAGAAACTCTGTATCACCAAGGCAATTTTTAGTAAAAAAAAAAAAAAAAGCCAGATGTGTCACCCTACCAGATTTTAGGCTATATTACAAGTCCACAGTGATCAAAACAGTATGGTATTTGCACAAAAATGGAGACATAGACATTTGAAACTGAAAAGAAAACCAAAAGATTAAACCTTGGTTTTATCAAGAGATGAAGTCTCTTATAGCCATCTGATCTTCAATAAACCAAAAAAAAAAAAAAACAAACAAACATACACTGGGGAAAAGAATCCCTACTCAAAAAATGGTGCTGAGAGAACTGGATAACCACACGTTAAAGACTAAAACTTGGCCCACACCTTTCACCACTTACAAAAATTGATTCAAGATGGATAAAAAAAAATTAAAGCTAAGGCATGAAACAATAAAAATCCTAGCAGAATGTGTGGGGAAAACACTTGAACATATCAGCCTGGGGTAAGATTTTATGAAGAAGACTTCAGTGAAAATTGCAACAACAACAGCAATAAAGAAATGAGACTTAATTAAACTGAAAAGCTTCTGTACAGCTAAGGACACAACAATCAAAAGAAACAGACAGCCTTCAGTATGGGGAAAGATATTTGTATGTTACAAATCTGAGAAAGGTTTGATAACTTAGATTTATAGAGAACTCAAATTAATCAACAAAAAAAAGCAAACAATCCTATGTATCACTGAGCAAGAGATGTGAACAGAATCTTCTCTGAGGAAGACAAATAAATGGCTAACAAATATATGATAAAATGCTCATTGACCTAAGCATCAGAGAAATGCAAAGAAAAACTACCCTGAAATATCACCCAACCCCAGCAAGATTAGCTCACATAACAAAGTTTGCAGATGCTGACATGGATGCGGAGAGAGGGGAAAACTTCTACATTGTTGGTGGGACTGCCAACTAATGTGGCCTTTTTGGAAAGAAGTAAGGAGAATCCTCAGAGAAGTCAAATTGTACCGTGCATTTAATCTCATAATCCCACTACTAGGCATCTACCCAGTAGAAAAAAGAAATCATTTTATCATGAAGACATTTGTACTAGATTGTTTATCACAGCTCAGTTTACAGTCACCAAGATATGGAAACAACCTAAATGCCCAGTTTAGGAATCGATTAACAAACTGTAACATGTGCATACCACAGAATACTATTCAGCCATAAAAAGACGGAGCTTTTACATCTTTTGTATTAACCTGGACGGAGTTGAAACACATTCTTCTTAATGAAGAATAACAAGAATGGAAAAGCAAATATCCAATGTACTCAATACCAATATGAAGCCAGTAGACGATCTAATTCACACCCCATGTAGGAGAAAACCTTAATTCAAGTTGAAAGGAGGGGGAAAGAATGAGGGGGAGGGGAGTCGGGTTCGGGTACTTCCACTTAATGGGCACAATACACAAAGGGTGTATGGCACACCTTTTGAGTGTGGAACACAACTACAAGAGGCACTCTACCTAATAAATTCAAATATCTTGACCTTGTTATTTGTACCCTCAGATTAACTTGAAATTTAAAAAAAAAGAAAAAGAAAAAATGTTTTAGACATATACACTAATATATCTAATAGGATAGTACGTTAATAACAAAAATTTAAATAATTGGCAAATAAATCATATTAGATACATTTTAGAGGGGTTTTTTTTAGTCATTAAAATTATGGGAAAAGGCTATATAAAAATTAACTAAATGAAAATCCTAGGATTTTGACCACGCCAATACATAGCACAGGAGGGTAATTAGAGGAATTCTCGAAGCTGCCACGAGAGGGAGTGCTAACCATGGGTTGGGCATCAGCAGGGCAGCATCTGGAGCGTGCTGGGGGTCTTAGGGGCCCAAAACAGCAAAAAGAGAAAATGAAGAGAGAGCAGCGGGCGGTACAGAAATGAGGAAGGCACTTCCACTTCCACAAGGAATTATCAAAGGTGTCTCTCCCCCTGGAGAGAAGCTTCTTGCCACCCTCCTCACCCAGCTTCTTAGAGCCCCCGGTGAAGGTGATTCTTGTGATTGTGCTAGGGTGACCAGACGTCCTGCTTTTGAACAATTTGTCCCGTGTCCCGCAGCATTTTTAAAAAGTCCCGATTTTTGGAAAGAATGCATAAACCGGCAGGAGAACAGGAAGGGAATATACGGTTTTCAGCTGCCATGTGACTATTTCTCCAGAATATGAGTTTTATATTATTTTTGTTAATTTTATGTTAAACTGTAATAATAATAAATAATTGCTGAGAAGTGATTATCGAGAATTGCTTATCAAAGTTTGCATTATTGTCAGGCCCTGCCCTGCCCCGTCCCCTGCCCCGCCCCCACCCCAGCCCCCCAGCCATGTTGTCCCACCTTACCGATGTTAAATTCTGGTCACCCTAGATTGTGCCCTCATGTGCTGTCTGTAATCTGTTCTACTGATTTAGAACCGTTGTTCTGTCTGTGTTTTTTGCTCAACCAACTAATTTTCTTTCCCATTCACGGCCATCTCGCAATGAAGAACAGGGGAATCCCTGGATAATCAAGTGTGTACTGAGAGGCACTCCGCTAAGCTATGTGGGGTTTTCTAAAAATAGCAAGTTAGAATTTTGTAGCTGCATTGAGTCCACCAGAAAAATTATGTGTGCATAGAACCACCGCTGAAAGGGGAAAATAATGGCGTCTAGAGTTGGATATAGTCCACAGGGGACTGCAAGGGAGAAACTTCTGAGTTGGAAGCTTAGATCATTCTCTGATAGTTAAGAACAGCCTTAAGTACTGGAGCCATATAAAATTGCATTTAAATACCAATGCTACCTTTAACTAATTGTCAGAGCATGTGCAAATTACTTTACCTGTCTCATAGCCTTTTTTTTTTCTTCTCTATAAAAATATTTCCTGGGGTTTGAGAATTAGAAAAGGTGTATACAGGGCCTAGGGGCAACTATTATTGCTTTAACCCATGAGGGAGCAGCCATGCCTGCTGGGAGCCAAGCTCAGTCCTAAATGTTCTCTCTACGCTCAGAGGGCAGGTTTAGCCTGGAGGGGCTGCGACAGAAGCTGGTTAAGACCACAGACCTAACGTCTGGTCTCCAATCTGGGGTTACCAACAACAAAACTGGATTTTGAACTCTCACTGGTAATTTTAGTTACTAAAGAGTTTGATGAGGAAGAGACAAGTGCTATAGATTAATTCTTCTCAGAAAATCACCATTGCCCAGCATTTGACCTGGAGTCGGGCAGAAGTTAACACTAATTGTGTACAGACTGGAAAAAGCCACCAGTGCACATGAATTAGAGGTGGGGAAATGGCTATTGCAAAGCTTTTACAGAACCTCAGGCTTATCAAGAAGTAATATTTACGTGCTACATTAACTTCATGGGTTAATAACAAGTGACAGTAATTGAAGTGATTTTTCAGATTCTTAAATAACCCTGAGTTTCAAATGCTTACAAAAAACTGCTCCCGATTCAACAAATTGTTTATTATGCATCTCTGTTGTCTTCAGTTTCAGGTGAGTCCAGTTAGTAGGGTAAAGATGGCAAGGAGAGGAAACTTTCTGAGACATTCCCATTGCAGCTCGGCAGCAGAGAGAGATGCTGGTAAGGATACAGGGGAGAGCCGTAGTGTAGAACCATGTAGGGCAGGAAGAAGAGCCAAGCTGGGGTGGTGCCTATGGCTCAAAGGAGTAGGGCACTGGCCCCATATACTGGAGGTAGTGGGTTCAAACTCAGCCCCAGCCAAAAACTGCAAAAATAAATAAATAAATAAGAGAGAAGCTGTTCTGAGTTATCAAGAATGGCTCAAATTATATTTTCTATGAGCTAATTAAGGATGAAAATTGTGAGATACTTTTAGAAAAGATTTCTGTTGCAGTTGAGATTATTTTTTAAAAACTAGTGCTTAGCATATTAAATTTTTGCCTTCCGGAATATCCTTTTCTGGAGAATACCTTTATCTGTTATTGTTCCCATAAAAGAAGCCATCAGAACAGATGTTACGCTAACATTTATGAGCCGAGTTGGATATTTTGTTTAACTTTAATAGTTTCATCTATCACCAAATGGAATCTCACTTGTCAGCGTGAACTCCATCCAACACAATTCATTTTAAAAGAAAAGAAGTGGTGGTTGTCTTTACAATGTCCCTATTGTTTTAATTAACATTTTAATTTAAGTTGGCACATTTGGCCGTGGAATTCAATTCTATTTCCTGCAGCCTAGGGGTTCCTGAACTAGTAAGAAAAATCAAATGTATTTAATGTGGACAGAATTAAAAACCTGTTAGGAGTAAGATTTTCTAAGGGGATTTTGGCAAATTTAAAATAATTTGGGTTTTCTTTCTCATATATATTGAATGTATATATAGAAAATGTTCATTTCATAAATATATATTGAATAAATAATAGCAAGCCGTATCTCTAAAAAGAGTTGAGCAACATTAAAATTAATATGAAACATAACATATTAAATGTAATATAAAAATGTAAAATATAATGACATTCATCTTTGCTGTCCACCAGTCTGACTACACCAGCCACTTTACGAGAAATGTCACACCAAATACTAATGGACGCAGTTCTCCGTGGTCAAATCAGTGGGAGAAACAGGACATTAAGCAGAATTAGGGCTTTTCAGCACATTTGGTGAGTTAACAGAGTTGAAAAGCAGAAAGGAGAGCATAGGATGTACGTGGCATTTCTCACTCTTAGGAGACCATGGAACATTTTTCCTGGATGAGCATACTTTGGGACCAGGGTCTGGCAGACGACACAGTTGGAAACCACGCTGTGCAGGATAGCACTCTGGTGAAGTCACCATCTTCACCAGAGGAGCCACATGGTCACATTAGATGATGAGACAAAGAACCAAGTAACTCCAGTAAGGCGGAGAAGGTACAAACATTCTAAGACCAAGTTCTGAGTCCATCTCTCAGCAACATTTATTAAACATAAATTTTAATGAACTCAGTTGATAGTATGTTAAGTATGGATTATACTTTTCTTTATTACACTACCACTGACTCTCCACCAATCATTTTACAAATATGAACCTCTCAAAAGCTCAAAAGAAGAAGCAATTTTCTTTCCTTTTTCTGAAACTGATATCCAGAGAAGGAAGGTGTGCTGACTAGCCTTAGCCATCTCCTCTATTTGGTACTGGGTCTGCCTGACTCCAGAGCTGAAGCTCTATCCACTCCCGCCTTTCAAAAAGCTAGTGTGTTTCCTCTAAATGATGCTTGATAATTTAAGAATGTTTGAGCAATAGGACAGGAGGAGGATACTGAGCCATTCAGACATGACCATGATAAAGGTCCTTTGCACTAAGTTTAATATTTGACTGTAACATAATAACAAAAGAAATCTTTAAGGTCTGTTTTTTAAGAAAATACCAAGACTAGGAAAAAATAAAGTCCATAATATTGAACTAGACATAATCAGCATATGGGGGGGAGGAGTAAAATGCAGGTATCAGTGAGAGCCTAGATCTGTGTCCCATCCCCTTTCCAAATCTTGATCAATTTCTTCTAGCATTTTTTACTTCTTGGTATGTTTGCTCTTTTTGAATACCAGCAGGAATATTTGAATTTGAAATACATCTATTTTTTCAGCTTGTTCTCAAGTAGAATAATTCATGAGATAACCTCACGTATAGATTTCAAGCGTGCATTAGGCCCAGTAGCCTCTATTAGATCAGAATTTCAATAACTTTGTTCATCAGGAGATTGTAAATCTAAATGTTAATGTCCCAAACCACTCAACATCTATGCTTCACTTCCTAGGAAGCTTCCAGACCTGCTTTAGTTGATTAGGTTCAGCGTGGGAGAAGGGAGAAAAAAATGTGGGCTTCAGGCGTGGAGAGATAGATGGTGTTTCAGAAGTCTTTGCTGAATGAGAATCACAAATGTCCACTCAAAGCTAAATTTCTATTATGTTTAGAGCTACTCCAGAGGGATTATTTTAGAGCTACCCTAGGAGTATAAACTTCTAGCAAATAATAATAATATAATAAGGCCACAGTTTCTGGTGCAATGCTTAACATACACAGGCAGGCACATAAAATCCTCTTTAAGATGGCACATGTTAAGTTCTCTACCATAGCCAAGAGTGGTTTTATAGTTTTCCAAGTAGCCTAAATATTAATATCTAAAAACAAAACCAACACTAAACTCTTCTTAAAAAAAAAAAAAAAGAAAAAGAAAGTTCTAAAACCAATCAATCTACAATCAATAGCTTTCAGCTCAATCCTTTTACATAACCAGGGCAGGTTATTATTGAAAGGCAGGGGAGATTTTAAAAAATAAATTTAGTGTGAAAATTTGCTAAGATAACAAATTACCGTACTCTCTAGAAACTTCACTGACAATTAACATTTTAGCCTTGATCCAGGGGAGAAAAATGCCTTGCTGCTGCTTTATAGACGCCTGTGTCTGCACTCAGTGAAATATGTTAGGTGCTTGAAATCTGCTCATGTGATGTTGGCAAATGGATATTGTTTTTTCCTTTACTCCAAATGTAAGTATTAACATAAACTTGATATAAACTTGAGGTGGGGGTTTATATGGGTCTTTGTGGGCTCCATTACTGTCCAAATCCCTTCCACACTCAGCTTCACTTGGAGATATTTACAGTCCCAGCTTCAACCAATGGGTGGCATTATGTGCAGAGGAAAAGTCAGCTAGGAAAATGCAAGCACCTTTTTCTCCTACTCTATTAATTTAGGGGATTAGTAAATGCTCAAGTTACTGCAAAGAAGCATGCTCCAAGGCTCACTTTCAACTTTACTTCTTCTAGAAGCTTCCTCCTCCTTCTTGAAATCTTTGACCCCTTTCTAAATTTCATAGATATCTTTTTTCTCAAGACTTCCTATTGATTTATTCTCAAAACATCTCATGGGTATTTCTTGTGCCCTCCGGGTTTCACCAGACATTCAAAGCCCCATCTTCTCTCCTCAACCTGAGTCCTCCCTGCCACCCAGCACAGTCCTGGGTACACAGGAGTCCCTGATAGCTATTTCGTCTTAATTTCTACCTTCAGTTCCCTGTCACAGAGGGTTTCCCCCCATGTCTGGAATCCCCCCCACACACACACACACACAGAGGCAGTCTAGCCTCTAGAAGAAAGTCTAAAAGAAGGTGTGTTCCCTTCATTGTTTTGTACAGGACCAAAGTCAGAGTTTGGAGGCAACTGTGACATGTCAGTTTTATTTGTCGCATAGGTTATGGGGCGGGGGGTGTTTCCCGTGGTTTTAGTGTATGCACAGGTGTCTATGTACACACTCACACTCACATAACCTTCAGCATCTTCTATTCCTAATGTCTGGAGAGTAGGTCCACTCTGCCTTGGTAACCAGGTCCTGGTTTTCATTTCAAAGGAGAACATCTTAGAGAGACATTAAACCAGGATTGCGTTTTTCCCCCTTAATAGCATGTAGTATTTGGAAATCTTAGCTCCCAACTCCTCATTCATGTTTGTGATACCACCAACTGTGAGGGCAGCAGCCGGGCCCACACTTCGCTTGTGGGCTCCATTCCAGCCAGGAGCTGACTCACTGTACCCTTTCTGTTTCTTAGTAATGGAAGAGAAATTTATCACTTGCTTGAAGTAACCAACAGAGAGGGCCACAAGTCCTCTGAATGACAGTGTTCTGGTTCTAAGAAATAATAAATCTGACCCAGACAAAGGGTGGGAATTAGAGATCCAGATGTCACCTGCCATCAGAACCTCAGGCCTCCGAAATCCCTTTTCTTGGATGCACTTCAAGGATGGAGTGTTGGGCCCACCAACGACCACCCAACTAAGGATAGGAAAGGGAAATGAGAAAGCACAGCACGGGCAGGCTGAAGCCCCACAAGTTGGAACTCATCTCTCCTGGTGCATTCAGTGCCCTGCCATAATATTTACATGGAGCTAGCTATGTTCCAGGCATTGTTTCAAGTACTTCACATATTTTAACTCGTCCAGAACTCAGACTAAGTCTAGGGGAAAGGTGGCATTACATTTGCGAGAACTGGGATGCAGAAAATTGGAGGCACTTACCAGAGGTGCTGGCTGACCACTGCCCTGTAAGTATGTAAAACAAATCCATGTGGACTGGAGGGGAGAAAGCTGGTCAGTCATCTCCATCTGGATCTAATGGCATTGCAACCACACCATGAAGTGAAACAGTAGATAGGAGAATTACGTATTTCTAATGTCTTTCGTTGTTCAAGACAAAGAGCTTTCTTAGGGTATTCTTGGAAAATAATGAGGCTCCTGCCCAGTTGTGGAGGCAGAAATGCTGACTTGTATAGCATGAGGGCTCCTGACTGGCCAGGGTGAAGGGCTTTTTCCTGATCAGCCAATGAACTGGGACAGGACATGAAAATGAGAAGGCCCAGCCTCTCTCACTGACCCTGCTCTCCCTCCACTTTCAGGAGCCTGTGCTGCCCTAGTAGGGACTGGACCAAGCCAAGCCTGGACTCCCATCCTCTCCCTTCCATTCCATGTATGTGTACAAATCCCAATTAGGGCCAAGGTCCATGTGCTGGCAGTGCTGGGTTTTTCTCTTTTCACGTGGCATCAGAATCCTCCTAGCAGTCTATGAAATAAAAATGATCAGTTATCATGGAAACATATCTTCCTTCCTCTCTGCTCACAACCAAAATGTCATCAGATAATGCCAAGTCCATCCCCTAACTATCCCTTCAACTCTTACACGCTTTCCACCTCCACAGCCGCTGCCCCAGTACAGTCCTCACCATCTCTCACCCACTTCTTGTGACAGCCCTTTACCTGCATCGGGCTTCAGTTCAGCCCTCTGGACAGTTTCAGGTGGCCATTCTAAAATGTAAGTCTCTCTGTGTAACTCCAGGCAAAATAAATTCCCGAAGTGGTTCTCTAAGAACTATAGGGGAAAAATAGACATAAAAAATGCATTAGCATAGCTTATCAGACCTTTATATGCTGACACTGTGGAGTTTGTAAAACATTTTCCTGTGTACTTTCTCACTTGGTTCTCCTGAGAACGCAGAGGCCCCTTGCAAGCCCAGTACTGACTCCCTACAGAATTCTAGAGCCCGGTACCCACTCCCTACAGAATTCTAGAGCCTGGTACCCACTTCCTACAGAGTTCTAGAGCCCGGTACCCACTCCCTACGGTGTTCTAGATGCCCCAGCTGCACCAAGCTACTCGCCATTCCCCATGCTGGCCTGGTCTTTGGGCATGTTCCTTTCCATATGTTGGGTTGTTTGTTTGTTTGTTTTTTAATTCTACAGTGCCCTTTTCTATATGTTCCACCTTCTGAAAAACGTGATTGTTTTCCCTTCTCTTCTTTCCCTCTTTCCTTTGTTTAAATCAACGGCCAGCAGGTTCCAGCCCCCCATTTATCCCCCATCAAAGCGTTCTCCAACCCTGTGCCCAGGGCCTGTGAAACTATTTGCTGAGGACCCAATCTGACCCACCGCCTATTTTTCTAAATAAAGCTTTGTTGGAACACAGCCACACCCCATCACGTACTATTATGTGTGGCTGCTTTCACGCTACACAGGCTGAGTTGAATAGAAGTACAGCCCAAAAAGCCTAAAATATTTAATATCTAGGCCTTTACATAAAACATTCGACAACCCCTGCTCTACTTTCTACATAAGGTCAACCGGCTGCCCCAGAACGTCCAGGGCATGGGGTCATACTATGACTCTGTGTCCCAGCTCTGGTTCCAGGACAGCAGTCTGACAAGCAGATTGTTCCATATACTCCTTTTATGAGACTGGGCTGGCAGAATGATCCTGATTCACTGGTTTTAGTTGACTTCCACTGATACGAGACGAAGGACAAGTTCAGGCTCTGACTTACCAACGGTCCATATTTTGGCTTGAGCTCCATGTGCCGCCCATGCACTGCCCTCATGCTGCTGCCATGGCACTCCCTATGGTCCACACCACCCAAGAGAAGTGCAGCTGCAGTGAGCAAACTTTACCCTCATTCCCAACCACTGCACTTCCACCACAGTCTCTGTACCTATGCCAAGTGGTCCTCTGTGGGTGGCCATCCTTGCTCCTTCCATGGGCTTTCCAGACTGGGGCTCTGCAATGCCAACTGACCCTTCAGTCAATGTCCCTTCTTCCTCTGACTACTGTGGTAACATCATGTTCTCCAGGTTGGTCCTGGTTAGTCTCCCAAACCAGGCAGGATAAGGGACAGTAATTCCTTGGAAGAATGGGAACACTTTTCTACTCTACCTGCTCTGTCCTTTCCAGTGGTGGCAGTGTGTGGAAGGCCAGGGGACGCTCCACACTGTGAGAGATTGTATTCTAGGAAAGCAGTGATTGAGACATGGTTGGAAATTGTATCATCCTACATGTGTGCAGGAGGACTCCAACAGCAAATTTAACATGACCAACAAACAAATTGTCATCATATTATTTGTTCCACATTCTCTGAGGGAGACTCGCATTGGTGACCACCATCAACAGGGCACTGTACCAACCTTTGAGGGAGTCACTGAGATCCAGGTGTCAGACACAGAACAGTGGATGGACGAGATGGCATCATGAGCAGTGACAGAGCCAGCCTTAAATCAATGGTGTAAGAAAACTTCAGTGACAAGAAGTTCTACACGGTTTCAACACAAGCAGATTCAGAAGAGACACAGCATGCTAACAGCCACATTGTCATCTTTTTCTCCTGGTTAGATGATATGAAATTAGCCTGGAATGGCAAACTTCACAAAGAACTGAAGAGCTAGTTCCTGGCCTGGACAAAAGAAGATGTAGCCTGGAAAGATTGAAGAATCTTTAAAAGCATTGGCTGGACAGTAACAACTATGTAAGTACCTTTACTCCACCCATCATTCAGTTTCTTCAACAAATCACCGTGCCTAGGATGGGCCCATTTATTTTTAACATACTTTTAATCAAATTTTTATGTAGGCAGGGGCTTCAAGAAATTAGTTGTATCTACACAGTCTGAAGCAATCCTCTGACCAAGGGAATGTCATACCTGGATAGATCAGGGTTAAGTTAAATGTCCTAAACCCAAGCCAGGAGGATGGAGTCAGCTGCGTTTAAATCACATAGACTGCCAGCGGGAAAGGAGTGGTTTCTCAAAAAAAAATTAAGCTGTTATTTCCAGCACTGGGAAAACAGGTCCAGCACAGACTAAAATCAATAGCTGTTCACCCACTCCTTGGATGTAGGCTACTGGCATTTCTCTCCTACTGGAGACACCTAAAGAATGGAAAAGTTGGGCCATGTTGTCCAAGCAAATCAGTCTTATAGCCAAGACATGGGACTGCTCTAAATCCAAAAAATTAACTGTGCAACTAGCTGGTATCATCTGCACTTGGCAAAGACTGATCAAATCCAAGGCATTAGATCTGACAACAGTTTGGCGTCAGAAGACTTGGAGTAATTCTGGCTCTTTCATTAAGTTGTGTTATTATATTAACAACATAACCTCTCTGAATCTGCTTCGTTAGGTATGAACTTTGGGATAGTAATAATGCCCTTGAGAATTGACATTGGTATTAAAAGATAGTATGCCATTAATAATCATGTAAAAAATAAAGGACTTAGTGTTTAATATTTTACTTTATTTTTAACAGGGTCTAAAATAACACTTTCTATGTGCCAGGCACTGTTTCAAATTTTTCACAAATATTAACTCATTTGATGAGGTAGTGTATGCTCATTTTATAAAGAAACTAAGGCCATGAGATTCTTAGTGACCCAAAGTGGTGAGCTAATGAGTGGGGTCCCAGGATTCAACCCCAGGCAGTCAGGTTCCATCCTAACTAAATTCTACTGCCTCTCAGGAAAAGGGAGTTGTTATTATCACTCAAGAAGCAGTAGCATTTTATTGCCATTATTATTATAAATGAGGAAACTGAAATCTAGAGGCACCAAAATAGAAGTGAAGCTAAAAATAAACCCAAGGTCTAAAGTTTGCCGGTCCACTGCCCTTTGAATCTGCCGCACCATTTCCTACCGAGAAAAGAATTACATAAAAGAGAAGCAACCAGACCTTGTACCTTCTGACAAATGCAAACTTTGACGCAATACGTCAGGTGATACTACTGGGGCGAAAAGGGCTTATTTTTCTTCCCATAATAGACTCTAATTGTATGTAAAGCAGAGAGAGAAAATCAATGAACCTTTCCTTGCTTCTAGAGAGGTATTAGAAATCCTACCCACGTTCAAACGTTCCCGGGGTGTGGGAATCACTGTGCCAAGTGATAAAAACAGTGGGATCACGATTCCACTTATAAAGCACATTTGCGACCCCAGTGGGCGTCGGTGTCTGGGGAGGACTGGAGAACGTCCTGTGGAGAAGACACTGCGCTTTGGAAGTTAGTATCTGTCCTCAGATCTCTAGGGAGTTGCGTTTTAACAGTGTCTCTCCCTCCTTGAGATTGAGCGGAAACAGTTATTAATATAAACTGTGGGAAAAACCCCAAGGGCCAGGCCCACTGTCGGAATTCTCCAGGAGTTTCTCTTCTCCCTCTGATAAACTCTTCTTCCTCTGAGGCTCGTTTAGAGCATAACATAAATCAGGATTAGGTGAACTTTCTGTGGCGGGTCAGATAGTAAGTATTTTAGGCTTTTTGAGACGTGCGGTCTTGGTCCCAGTTATTCAACTGTGTCATTGTAGCAGCAGCTGCCACAGGCAATGTATCATGAGATGACGTGGCTACGTTCCAATAAACCTTATTTACAAAAGCAGACTGTGGCTCGGTTTGGCCTGGGGCTGCAGTCTGTGGAGCCCCGGCATAAATTCTTCTCCCCTGGGTTGCTGTCCACCCGCACCGCCCTTCATATCCCCAGGGGCTTTCTCACTGGACTCACCAGGGTCAGTCTAAGCTGCCTCTGAATGCCAAGCATTCAGCTTCCCTCCCTTCCCAACTTTGCCATCAAGACCTTGGCCTCCCTGTGTCTCAACCAGCTCAGGTCTCAGAGCTGCCATTCACTTCTAGCTCCCCCGAGCACTCACACCCACAGCACTGTCGCCAGCCAGTGTTTAAACTACTCCAATCTTAGATCACAAACACTGAGGCTTCCTCACTCCCTTGTTCCCACCTCATCTTCCCAATCTCCCATCTTCCCAGAAGGCCACTGTGTCCAATATAGTAGTCACTAGTTATATGTGACAGCTGAGTACTTAAAACCTGGCTAGTGTGAGTCTAGATGTATTGTAGGTGTGAAATACACACCCAATTTCTTAGTATGAAAAACTAAGTATGAAACTTAGTATGAAAACGTATATGTATATGTAATATCTGATTAACAATGTTTACATCACTTACACATTGAAGCTATAATATTTTTGCCACGTTGGCCAAGTGAGATATACTATGAGAATTAATGTTATCTTTCTCTTTTAATGTGTTGTGGAAATTTTAAAATACCTATGTGGCTTGTATTTGTGACTTGCATAATGTCTTTATTGGGAAGAACTATCCCAAACATCTTCTTTTGCCTCGAATTATCAGCCAATACTCACATCTTCCATGAGCTTCCCTGCTTGGCCCCACTGTAGGTCACTTCAAACCTCTAACCCTATTGTTCTTTTTCCTTACTCATTCTGCAAACCCCCAGCTGTAGAGCAAACCAGCCAGTCACCATCTGTGCTCATGTAGTGTGGAGCTTCAGAGAATTAAAAATACATAAGTACAGAGAACTGGGCCACCTCAAGAGTATGGCCTTGACCTGTGCTGGACTTCTAGTATGGTCTTTCTTTTTTCTTATTCCATCATGGCGGCATCCAACTTTTACTGTGGATAGTCTCTAATACCTTGTCGAATCATATCCCCAACTGTTTGCCCACAGCAATTTTCCAATATAAGACACTCAGACCACCTCTCATTCCATAGCCCCAATCTCATGTCCTCCCTACAAGGCCCAGTTGACATTTCTTTTTTGTTGTGAAGTCCTCCCTGTTGCATGCGGACTACCAGCTGTCCTGCTCCAAACCACTACAGCACCCACTCTCCATACCACCTATTAGGATCCCCCTGGATAAATTCATCCCTTTACGCCTCTAATGTGCACACCTCCAGGGATAGCACAACCGCAAATCCCCTGCAGGTGAGGGCTGTTGACTGCCATAGACTTGGCTTGGCAGGGTACAATGGACAAAGGGGAAGTCCAGAAAGATTTGTTGGTTGATACAGAGTGGGTAGATTCAAAATATTTCTCAGGAATATAATTAACACAATATGGAGATCAGAAAACAGGTATAAAAATATTGGGGGATTTTGTTTACTTGAAAACATAGAACCTGGTCCCAGGACTGAGTTTGCTGAGTGGAGATGGACTTGTCCTGCCACTAAAGGTCTCTTTTGGAAGATCCACCACGAGAACCATATCTCAGTTCAAGGAATCTAGAATCTCATCTCCAAAAGCACTTCCTCTTTCATCCCTGCTGGTGGGAAAATAAATTATTAAAACTTTTCTAGAAAATAACATACCCAAGCCTTAAAAATGTTCACCTCCTTTGACCTAGGAATTTCGCTTTGGAAAACCTATGATAAGTAAATACTCAGAGATGCAGGTAACAATGTATGTGCAAAGATGTTTCATTATCCTAGCAGTGAAAACTGAAACAAATTAAAATGTCCTATAGCAGGGGACTAGCTCTGTAAACCATAATATATGCATGCAGTCAATTCTAAAAATATGCATAGGAAGAGACTGATATCTGATTATAGGTACTTAGAAGAGCCTAGGAAAAAACCTAGGATGCATTCTAATCTGGTTAGCTAAGAAAAGAGTGATATAAAGAGAGAGGCGGAGGGATGTTAAGAGAGAAGGGAAGGAGAGGCGAGCAAAGTTAAACAAAAAACGCTTCATTTCCCAAAACTGTATGATAGCATACCATTGGTATATTTTGATAAAATTATATAAAATTATATATACTGTACATATACACACACATCTTTTAAAATAAATGGTCACAAAAGAAAAGGAAAGGAAATAATTAAAAAGTAAGTAGGACTTGCCCTGTATGTTGGGATTATGAGTGAATTGTTTAGTCACAATCTTTGTATACTCCAAATTTTTGACAATGAGCAACGTGTCATGTTGATAATAGAGGGAGACATTATTTAAGTCAGTCATGAACCCAAGCCATGCCAACAGCAGTTCTCTGATCTAAGATAGTACACAGCGATGCTAAAATTAACCACGATTGGGACAACTTCCACGAAAGCACAACTTTGAAAGTGTTTATAAGGAGTGATCTAAGGAATCATGTTGTGACCTCCCAGAGGTTCTGGAATTTCATATTACTGTCCTGAGGGATAAATTTAAAGAATACAGATTATAAAATAAACAAAAATCTGTTTTATTTATTTCTAATAAATAAAAGGAGAGTTCAGGCATAGAGGAGGAACTCTGGGCTGTTGTCATACTTCTCAGTTGGAATCCAATCAGCCACCTGCCCTGGAGTCAGTCACCAGAATTCTGTTTTCTTGCCAAAATGGGACCCAGTGAGGGGGTTGGAAATCACAGCCTGGGGTCTTCAGGGCAGCCTTCTCCTGCAGATGGTGGGACTTACAAGCAGATCTGTGGGAAAATAAGAAGGCCCTAAGGCTCTCGGCTCTTGCTGGAAAACCTGGAGTTAGTTCCAGAAAGGCAATCCTGAGAAGGAGGATATTTGGATTAGAGCTGCTTTGGTTTCACATCCTTCTGAAAACACTGGAGCCCAGACAAGCAACATCAGTATCACCTGGGAATGTGCAAGTCTGCAAGTTCTTAGCACACCCTAGATGTGCAGAATTCGAAGCCTGGGGGTGGAACCCTCAGTCTGTGCTTTAACAAGCCTCCCAGGCATCCCCATGCTGGCTGCAGGGGGAGAACCACCGTCCTCACTGAGAGGCCCTGGGCAAATCTCTGTCCCTCCAAACCTGTTTTCCTTACTGCTACATTAAGGATAATAAAACCTAACCTCAAAACCTTGTAAGGATTAATGAGAAGATGGATATAAAGCACACTGCCCAAAAGAACACTAAATAAATAACCTCATTTCCTCTCAGGACTGTTTAAGTCTACATCATCTCTGCAACGTTTCCAACTTTTTCCCTTTAATATGCACAATTCTTTGCCTAATGGAAACAGTGAATGACCATCTCTGTTAGATTAAATAAAATAATGTATTAGATGCAGATAAGCAGAACGTTATGCTAAGAACATTTCTTTTTACTAAAGACACGGTTACAGTGAGGTAGAAAGTCCCCTACGCCGGCTGTGAGGAACTTCTGATCTAGCTCTGCCTTTTCTTTATGAAGCCATGCGGAATGGCAGGGAAGGCAAGAAAGTTAAAATTACGAAACACAATCCCACGTCCACCATCATCCTAATCTGTAGGGCATGTTATGAGTGTCTTACATGCTCACACACCATCCCACCATTCAGAACGCTTGTGGCAGTACCTCTGGCCTGCCCTTGACCCTGTTAAGTTAGTCTTTGTGAAGGAACAGTGAGCAGATTCCACCATGTGAGACAAGGAACAGAGCACTATACTCTTCTCTCGCTGGGTGGTGCTTTCATCTTAAGTTCTGTCTCCCCACAGCTCTGCTTGTGATGTCAATCAGCTTTGCAAATGGCAGGAAAGCCCCAAATTCCCCTACTCCCCAAACACAGACAATAGGGGATCTCACTGACCCTGCCCAACTTCCAGCAATCAGAAGAACAATTGTCCTGGGTACTCAGATTACCCCAGTGGGGAGCATGGCCAGAGACCTCCCCCCCCCAGTAGTTTTCTGTCCTGTAGACACTCTATCCTTAGCTCAAATGCTGCACAAGAAATGGGTGCACTGGCAGGACTCTGCTGTCACTCGAGGCCACCATGTTGCCAAATTCCATCTTTGCTGATGTGAACAGCAGTCCTCTGAGCATGTGTTTCCTGTGGCTGCAGTAACAAATTACCACAAACTTGATTATAAAATAGCACAGCGTTTCAGGGGTCAGAAGCCTGAAATTGGCTCCAGTGGGATGGAATCAAGGCAACTGCAGGGCACCGCTCCCTCTCAGAGCTGTACGGAAGCTGTTCCCTTGCCTTTCCCAGCTTCTGGAGCTCATTTCTCTGCCTGACTTGGCCCGGGGCTCCTTCCTGCATCTTTGGGGTCAGAGGAGCAGCATCTGGCTTCAGTCTTCACCTTGCCTTATAGTCTGTATCAAATTTCTCTCTGCCTCCCTTTTCCAGGGACACTGTGCTTACATGGAGGGCCTACCTGGGTGATCCAAGATAACCTCCTCAGCTTGGCCTCTTTCACTCCATCACATCTACACAGTCCTTTTGCCATGTGGACAGCATTTGCTGGTCACAGGGCTTAGTATTTGGATACCCTTGAGGGCTATTTGTCAGCCTACTAATTTGACAAGTGTTTTGTTTTGTTTTATTCTCTTTTTGTTTACTATGGTAAATCCTCTCTCCAGTAAATGGTAAGTGACTGAGAATGTTCCTTTTCCTTCCATCAAGTCCATATAGGGGAAACTTAGCTCTCATGGCTTAAAGTGGTAAAGAACATTCCTTAACATCTGGGCAGGCATAAGTGGGAGGGCAGGTGCAGCCACTTCCCGTCTGGGCCTCTATGCCTTGTTTTCTGCCTTGAAAAATAGTGGAGCCTTGCTATGAAAACAAAAGACAATAAGAGATAAGGGCCTAAGGCAGGGCCCAGAGAGCACTAAACATCTTCTCTCCCATTTGCCCCTCTGCTTCCGATTCCTTTCTATAAAACAAAGGGGTTGCTCAGATGGAGAAGAGTACTCTGACCCCTCAGGGTACCTCTAAGACCTGGAACTCTGATGTTTGTCATAACAACCCCTAAGAAGATGGAGAGTCCCCATCCCTGTTCCTTCACTCTGGGCAGAACCCAATCTCCTTAGCCAGCCTGGACCCTTCTGTATCCCAATTGCTCCTGTCGCAGGGCCCAAAATGACATCTTTCTTTCCTAGAACAGGCTGACTTATAAGTTAACTATCTTTCACTCTTTCCCTCTCCTCTACTCTCTCCTGAAATCCTTGAATTCCAGAAATATTTCAAAGAGGGAGAGAAAAGATCTCCATTTCCATTCTTAGGAGATTAAAACAAACAAAAACTAAATGCTAAATGAAAAAACCAACCAGCCTGAATAAACAGACTGGCTGGCCAGAGATTTGTGGAGGTTTTGCTTTGTTGTTCTTTTTCCTCCCTTTCTGCTGATGCAACTCACGCTATTCATAATTTTGGAAGCTGAGAAGCACAAACTTCAACAGAGAGACTATTGTGAGGAGCGAACGATGCGTGTTGTTCAGCTGTGTGAAGTCTGCGTCTGCTCCAGGCTTCCCAGCCCTGGAAGATCATCCTCAACCTCATACTGCTCAACCTCAGCTAATGCCAAGTGTTTTCTGGGTGTCAAGGATGGAATTAGTGCATTCATGTATATTTTCTGGAATCCTCAATCCTGGCATGCAAACAATGTGGTCCTCATTTCTAAAACGAATATACAAAATACAGAGTGATAAAAAGACATGTTCAAGACCTTAGCTTAGTAAATACAAAGGTTGAACTACTGTGGGTATAAACATGCCAGATGTGAGAGGGGCAAGACCAAAGCTCCAGCCAGCTCCACCATGCACACAGAGTATGGCCATTAGAAAACCTTTCTCCCTCAGTTTTCTGCTCTGACTTTGGTCAAGAGGATCTCCAGATGTCTTCCATAATTAGAGCTCCACAGTCAGAATTCTATTATGAAATAAACATGCAAATACAGAAGGAGAAAGGAAAAAAAGACAGAGTCCCCTCAGGAACTCTTAGAAAATCTTTGCTATACACATCCCACCTACTTGCCAGTGTTTTTCTTCTAAACTCAGAGGTACCAGAGGTATTTAAGGCAACAGAAAAAGAAAAAGAAAGGTGGCTGAGTGTCAGAAGGTTGAGAATAGAGAATAAAACCCCCACCCCACCTCCAAAATTACAAAGATAAGATGTTACAGGTCACGAACGGTCTGCAGCCCTAGCTGCTCAGAACCTTCCCTGGTGCCAATAATACTCTCGTCTGAGAGCCAGAATCAAAGCGAGTATCTACCTGGGTCTTCTGATGCCCATAAACAGGCGTGCACACAGACACACATGTACACAAACACGCATACAGCCACGATGACATTGATTCTATAAAAAGAGAATTTATCCTAACCTTTAATCTCATTTCTAAGACACGCTTTGCAAATCATAGCAAATGCAATTCTGAATGCTCTGAGGGGTCAGAGCACTGTCCTCCATCCCTGGCTGCAGAAGCAGTGAGTCAGACTGTGGCATGATAGGACCTAGGCTGGCAGAGTCACCTGGCTGGCCAGGCACATACACTTTTGCCTTCCTTCTTTGCATATGCAGAGACAAGAGAGCTATCTTCACTGGCAACAGTGAACTGGGGGATGACAGGGGCAGGTCACACACCATACTAAGAGTAAGAATGGCCATGTTGACCAGAGTAAGGCTAAATGTCTGGGGCTTCCCTAAGAAAGTACTGTATACTGGGGTGGCTCAGGATGCATCTGCTCCAGGCCTCTCTTAGCTTCTGGTAGTTCTGGGTTAGTGGCAGCCTTCTCCCCATGTGTATCTCTATCCAACCTTCCTGCTTATATAAGAACCCAGCCATCCTGGACTAGCGACCCCCCATCTTAACTAATTCCATCTGCAATGAGTCTTATTTCCAGATGAAGCCACATCTTCAGGTACTGGGCTTAGGACTACAACAGCACTGATTTTGGGAGGATACAATTGAGTTCAGAACAAAGAATTTCTAAGAAATAAGGACCACGCCCCAGTTCTCTATTTCCTTTTGGAAACAGAAGTAGAACTGGATGATTTCTATAGGCCCTTTCAGCAGGGCCATTCTGAAATTCATCCGCAGTTAAAATCCTATCACAAATTCTCCTTGTGACTTTAACTGCACATTAGAATTATGTGAGGGAGCTTTTAAAAAAATGCTGCCTAGGCCCTAGACCGTCAGCTTTTCTAGGGGTGAAACCTGGACATATTAAACCTGTAGGTGCCTCTAATACCATATTGCGTATTACCTACAATAGTCCCTGAGAACATCCCAGGATGACATGGTAGGGATCTAAGATACCATTCTGTGTAAAACACAGAAGCTTACAACTAAAATAGTCACAAAAGCTCACAATAGATAAGAAAGTGGCTATAATTCTGAAGACAACCACTAGCGTTTCAATCAAAATTCCTATTTTAATCATAATGTAGATTGAGTCTCATTTCTTCAAGATTGAATTTCTGTGACTGCCTTTTTATTGGTCATCCTCCCCATAGTGGTGTGTTTCCAGAGGGCAAGGTGTGGCCTTAGTCATCACTCTAATAATAATGCCTGATACATGGGTAAGAAACTTTGTGCATGAATGAATAAGTGAACGAATCAATGTAAAGACCCAAGATGTAAAATTCAAAGCAAGAAGATGTTAACAATGGCATATTGCTATAATCATTTGGAAGAATGGCATAGTTTCCATTTGCATAAGAATATGCCTTATTTAATTTTACTACCTTGATTGCAAGGCTCCTCATTTAGCACCAAAGTCACGCTGTGCCTGAGGCTTTGGATGGTGTTTCCAGAGAACCAGTAACTTCCCCATTTGGAATTAAAGTGAGACCTCTTGGGTTTATGGGAAATGATAAAGGATATAGGATACACCCAAATAGGAATTTCGTGTCCTGAAATATATTAACTAAATTATTCTAAACCTTTTTTATATGTATGCAGAAAGGGTGATACACAAAGATAGATGATATACATAATCACTTTCTGAAATCCAAACATAAAACTCTATAATACGACAGAGGCCCTTACACAAATATTTTCAGGGCCTCTTAGCTTCTTTTTCTTTCAAAAAGCAAGTATCAGAAACACAGAGTAGGTATTGTGTTCATGCTGTAGGAAACTGAAACACGGAGAGGCTTGAAAATGCAAAGCTTTATCTGTGCATTAATTTATTGAGTAAATGCATATTCACCGAATGGTCTCACGTATGGTACCTTGGAGAGAAAATAAAGAGAAGAAAAATACAGCCCCTACTTAAAGGAAATTGCATTTTAATGTGGAAGAAAACAGAATGCTACGTAGTTATTACATCAGACAGGATGTTATTTCTGCAGTAAAATGCTCTCAAAAGGCATGACAGTAGGTTAAAAGAGACAGAATGGTGCTGCTTTGGCAGCACATTTACTAAAATGAGAATAATACAGAGAAGATTAGCATGGCCCCTGTGCAAGGATGACAAGCAAATCTGAGATGCATTTCATATTTTTCTGGCAATATGAAAAAACAGGCTCTTCCGACACTCCCAAAGGATCACTTGCCCTCTCACAATGGACTCCAATCAAAGAAAATATTTGATATATCAGATGTGGAATTGAAATATGGACCACAAAGAAGCTCAATGGGATCAATGAGAAAATTGGAAACCAACACACACACACACACAAATCAGGGCATGAATGAAAAATTTGCTAAAAAGACAGGTAGTTTAAAAAAAAAAAGAAATTCTGGAAATTAGATTCATTTAGGGAAGCACAAAATACAAGGAAAAGTTTAACAACAGACCAGACCAAGCAGAAGATATAATTTTATAGCTTGAAGACAAGGCTTTGTCTGACTGAATTAAGCCAGTCAGTCAAAATGGAAGAAAAAAAAGAATCAAGAAGAATGTGCAAAGGCTTCGAGAATTACGGGATTATGTAAGAGAACCAACCCAACTGCCTGAAGTGTGAGGACAGCAGAGGGAAACAATCACGGCAAGGCAAGTTCAGAGCATCCCCCCGCCCAGGGACCTGAAGGCCTGAGAAGTTTAACATTGAGTTTGAAAGCAATTGAGAGGTATAGGATTTTTTGTATATTTAAGAATTACCTCTATACAATATTTGGTCGAGGCTAGAAACAAAGAAATATCTCCATAAATATATGTAAGACACATGACTCACCCAACAGTGATATGTGTATTATTTAGAATTAAGAGCAAAATTATGTGAATGATGAAAATAGAAAGAATTCAAAATCACCACTTCTCAGTTCTAAGAAGTAGAGCTGGACTGGAGGGGGCTGTTGTTTTCATTCTAACCACTTACATGTTGTTTTTTCATGCTCGTGTGTTTTTTCGTTAAAAAAAATTAAGGTGGTGATTTTTAATCCCTTTATTGTAGTTTTGTAAGAGTAGAATTTGCTCTTTAGGAAACATTTTGAAGTATTTAGCATAAAAAGATATCTAGCTGCAGCTTACTCTTAAATGTTTCAGGAAAATACAGAATGTGTGTGAGTGTGAAGAGAGAAGAGACAAATATAATATTGGGAGGATCTGGGCGAAGGCTATTAGTTCTTTGTCCTTTCTTTGTAACTTTCCTACATGCACAGTGAGAACCATAAAAGCATGGTCAACTTTTGAGTAAAGACTGGAGGGAGAGGCAGCCAGATTTAGGCTGTTAAGGAATGAATGTGAGCAGATGAAGGTGGTAAGAACTGTTAAGAACAGCTGCACAAGAGGGGCATCTCATGTCGCTCTCAAAGATGGAGCATCTGAGCATGCTGAGAGAGAGCTGGGATTAGAAGCTGGGTTTCTACAACCTCCTCGTCAGGTTCATTCTGCTCCTAATCTACCCAAGGTGTGTGTCTAACTTATAGCAGTGGTCAGGGCAGAGGCCTGCTGCTGCCTGATCCACAGGGCTGTATGGGCCCAGTTGGAACAGTCATCCTTACTCTGGCTTCATCTGCAAACAGAGAACAGGGAACTATTCAGCTCTCAATTGCCTTCAGTGTTAATGCTAAACTTCTTAGGCCTTCAGTTCTCTTGGGGAGAGTCTCTAACTTGCCTTGCCCTGCTTCACAGCCTTTCAAAGGGTGGCCCAGGGGCACAACTCTAAGCAAATTTCCGATTAGATGTCAATAATTAACACAACTCCAAGAAAATACTTTAAGCATTTCTCAATTTACTTCTCCAAAAGGAAACAATGGCTATCCATATTAATGACTTACTGTGAATATTTTCACCAAAACTATTTCTTTTGATCACTTAATTTGAGGTATAATTTTTTCCCTCTTAAAAAAATGTTGACACTATATTAAATGTTAGACATTCTATTTTTTTTCAAACCATTTCTAAATAACTAGAGTTTTCTGACTAGTTCTTATAGTAAGACATATGAGACTATTTGACAAATGACTTGGAATCTTTGGGGCATAAAAATTGGCAAAAACAATGAAATTCTAGAATCATGCCCAATCTGTAGAGAATGTAATCTCCCAGCATTTACAATACTTTGGCAGTGTCATTAAAGTCCTAACAGAGCAACATTTTTAAGCTATACCAAACACATAGGAGCTAAATCAATGTTGCTCTTTAAAAACTATGTAATTTAGATTCTGCCCTTAAGGAGTTACTGGCTCAATTTAGGGGGTAGGAGGGAGAAAGACAAAGAGACATTAGAAAGAATATAACTGCTAATCTCCAGGAGGAAAATTCTTGTCACATACTTCAAGCTTTGCTATTTTTTTCCTCAAGCCAGACTTTGTTCCATGTTCTCTCTCCCAGTTTTTTCTCAACATCTGACCCAGCAGGAAACACAGACAAGAAAACTACACCTTTGGAACAGTCTTCTTTTCCATCTCAGTTGTAGTCCTAAGGAAATAACATCGGACTACAGCTAGATCGTTTCTGGCTGAGGGATGTTTTATTTTTATTCAAATAGTTTAAGCTCCATAAAGCATAAGGAGCAATATTTTCAAACTTCAAAGGCAAAAAATATGTCTTTTCTCAGCACCATTTAATATTTGACAACTTAACTCCTAAATGGTTTTGCTACCCAAATATATTCTTTATTTTGAAGTTTCTATCCACTTGGGTGAGTTTTTAAGTCTTTTTGTCACTATACGATTTTAAAATCATTCTTTTAAAACACAGAATTATTACTTTTTTTGTTGCTGACAAAATAAGAAATAATTCTTTGAGACACATTATATTCAAAAACGATGTTTGTTCCAATGCCCAAGAGTGAGATGTTGGAGAGAGCATACTAAGGGGTAGCACATTCTAGAAGTAATATGAGAAGCAGCATTTGGAGCATAGAGATATGGCTGCTCATATCTCTCAGTCACGCTCATGCTCACAATTTGAAACTCTGTCCTTAGAAGATTCCTGCTTCTCATTGTGCCTCTCTCACTGTTATTAACCAAACAAACGCTCTCAATTTGTTACCTGGTTTGTACTTCTGCAACTGTATTTGCTATGCATTAAAATTATCCTGAGTTTCTGTTTAATTTACCCTTATCATCTCAGGGCCAAGTATACTATCTGGACTTTAGTAAGTGCTTAGAAAATTCTTGCAAGGAAAAAAAAAGAAACTGAGGAGCTACAAACTTCACTCTTCTAATGCTAGGTTTGGCCAAGCTAAAATAATAGAAGTGAGTATGACCATCTCGGGGATGACAATCCCCAGTATTCTCCAACAGCTACACTACAGAAGGCTGTAGGGTGGGCCTACTCAAATCTACCCTCCCTGATAAGCTGTGTAGTCAATAGTACCCCACGGTACTGCTTGTCGTGGAGAATTTAAGACATAGACAGACTTGTCTAATGGTGGTACTTAATAGAAAAATGAGGCTGAAATCCATTATTTTTAATTCATTTTCTTTTTCTGATGGAGTCATCAGGTTAAATCTTAAATTAGAACATGCTGAACAGTGACGTGCTCCAGACCCCATAATGCTCCTGTATCCTCATGAAACTCCAACAGCATTCCTTCTGTGGTGTGCTATTTGTTCTGCTTCCCACCATCCTTCAACTCTTGCCCATTGTTCAACCAATATCAACATGCCATGCCCTGAGCTAATTCTGGAAATACAAGAATAAATAGGACAGTGCTTTCTTCCAAGTTGCTCATAGTCCCAGGATGTTAAGAGATGGACAAGGAAAAGCCCACTATGGTGCCATGAGTGAATGCTCAGCATTATACAATGCTATGGAAGATAAGAGAAGGGAACTTCTAAATCTGAGCAGGAAAATTAGAGAAGGCTCCAGAAAGGAGGTAATATTTGATCTCCAACTTGAAGTATATAGAAAACAGGACAGAAGAAACGGCTCGTGTGATAACAGGGAGGCACAAAGCTCACTGAGTCTGAAATACCAAATGTCAGAACAGGAAATCTGGTGAATAAGACCCCAACAGAGAACCACACTTATGAATTTGGAAGTGACCTCCATAGGGAGCGCCTGGTTTTCATCCATGTATTAAGAGGATCACTTTGGCAGCTGGATGAAAGATAGACATTTCCTTAATTACACTGGAAGAGCTCATACATCATAGGAACTAATACAGTCCAATGTCAGTTTCTTTATTGGTTTATTGAATCTCTTTCTCAATTTATTAACAGTATGATATTCATAGTTTTTGGAAATACTTTAAAAAAGAAAAGCGGAAACATTAGAAATTTCAACTCCTATCTTTTCTGTTTATTTCAAGGGTCAGAAAAATTTTTAGAGGCAGGAAAATATAATTACACTGCATACATCCAGCATAGTTCTAGGCCATCTGAGGCCTCAATAAATGTCTAATAAATTCACTCGATCTTAGTCAAAAGGCTGAGAAATAATTCTAACAAAATGACATTAGAGAAAACGCATTATTTTTGAAAATGAAAGATGAAGAAAATAGCAGAGTACACCATTTAACTTAAAAACAATTTGGAAGGGGGGAAGTAAGATGGCAGACTGCAGCCAGCTTTCCACAAAGGCTCCCATCCAGAAGGAGCATTAAAAGACAGAAGTTTAGCAAGTTAGCCAATGGTTTGGAGCTGAACCAAGAGAGAAGGTTGAAGAACTCATATCACCCCTGCTGAGGGGAGCTGCGACCCCAAAGATACAAACAGAAGGTACTGAATGTAGCACCAAGCAGATGGGAGTCCCCTCCCCCATTAGAAGGTCTTACAGTAAGTAAACTCCATACAAACAAGTGAGCAGATTTCAAACATCCACCCATTCCATCCCACAGGAGAGACCCTCTAAAAACTGGACCTCAAAAAAAAAAAAAAAAAAAAAACTGGACCTCCTAACCCAACTAGGGTGCCATAGCACTGTCTAGCCAGGCATAAAAGTATATAAACTGTACATATTCTCTACCTGCATCTCTGAACTCCCAGTGCTTCCCTCCATTTTCACCCTGAGGTCTGGAACCCTGGAGTCCAGATTTGAGGGCATTTTCTTAAAAGGCGTGGACAGGAGAAGGGCCCTTGCTCAGCTGTGCTGATTCTGTAGCATGGGAGTAAGAAGAGAATGGTCAGTTGAGAGGGAACCATACAGGCGGCAGAGGTGCCCCCAGGTGCAGAATAGTAGCAGCAGTGGGAACAATTAGGCTAATGCCCCTGGGGCTATCCCAGACAGATGCACCCTGTCTCTCTGGGCAACCGGAGTAAGCCAAGCACTTTCTCCAGTGGCAGCCACTGGCAGAATGGATCTCCCCATGAGTAAAGGGAAAGTGGCCTGAGGCGGAGCTTGGGATTAGAATACGCATGCCCAAAGCTGGCAGACTCCAAGGAGGGGCTGAGCCAGAGGACTGTTTTACTGAGGCTAAGAGCACCCGGCACTCAGGGGATCATAGCTGAGACAAAGGTGGGCAGACAGAGGCTGGAACTGACAGCTCAGGGTGAGCTCTAATTGCTTGCTGCTGCCCGAAACTGAGTCATGGTTTCTGTCACCTCAAGCAGCATCTGATAGATGGAACAGAAACAAACTCTGCAAAGTTGTGCTATTCTGTCAGCAACATCAAACGGGGCAGGGCTGGAACTGAGTGAATTGCC
Source organism: Galagoides demidoff (assembly GCA_963574575.1). Classification (NCBI taxonomy): domain Eukaryota; kingdom Metazoa; phylum Chordata; class Mammalia; order Primates; family Galagidae; genus Galagoides; species Galagoides demidoff. The sequence continues at coordinate 57,693 of CAUYQV010047427.1, forward strand.
CCAGCCTCCATTAAGCACCCAAGGTTGTCAGGCCTCACCTCCCCCTTCCAGATAGTGGCCAGGAACAGCATCTTAGCTGAGGAGACATAGTCTCCCTCTGACTCAGGGAGGAGTAAACCCCTAGGGCATTTGCTCATTGAAGGTAACTGGGTCACAGCCCTGTGGGTATACCAGTGACTGGGTGTGACAGAGGTGCAAGGTGGGGAAGGAGGCATCAACCTTCCAAGACTAATTTCTTTCCTGAGTTGGTCCTTCTAACCTCATAGAGCACTGGAGCCAGTCATACCTGAGCTGCCAACAGACCCCTGCTATCTACTTGCCAGAGACCTTTTGAACTCCCCCACCTGAGGCCAGTGCTGACTGGGAAAATTGATTTTGACCTCTTGAACTGGTTCAATCACCTGAGGACTATCCAAAGTGGTACCCTGCATGTTTGGTTGTGGGAAGGTGTGATTTTCCCTTTCCAATTGTTGCCTGTAGGGGGCGGGGTGACTTAATTGCTAGTATTTCTCCACAGCTGAGACTTCAACCCAGAGTAACTGGGCGGCACCTATGGCTCGAGTAGGGTGCCATCCCCATATACCGAGGGTGGTGGGTTCAAACCCAGCCCTGCCAAACTGCAACAAAAAATAGCCAGGCACTGTGGTGGGTGCCTATAGTCCTAGCTACTTGGGAGGCTGAGGCAGAAGAATCGCCTAAGCTCAAGAGTTGGAAGTTGGAGGTTGCTGTGAGCTATGACTCCACAGCACTCTACCAAGAGCAATAAAGTGAAACTCTGTCTCTAAAAAAAAAAAAAAAAAAAAGAGTAACTGATTAACTAGGGTAGAACAGAGACCAGCTAAAAACAAAAAAGAGTGCTTTAGGCCCACCAAACCAAGGAGGCCACCAGTTTCTCAGGCCATAGCACTGTATGAGTCCTTGGCAAAGCTCTAGTAGAAAAGATACAGACACCAGTCCCAGCCTTTGGGCAAAGGGCTAGTTAATCACTGCTCCTGGAGCCCCTAACATAACTTCTCTTTATCTGTTCATCTAGCCAAACAGTGTAAATTAAGCATGGGGCAGAGTCAGCAGAAAAACTCTGGTAACATGAATAACCAGAGTAGATCAACCTTCCCAAGGAAGGATATGACAGATGCAACTGAAGATCCCATCCATAAACAGATGGCTGAGATGTCAGAAATAGAGTTCAGAGTCTGAATAGCAAATAAAATCAACAGAATGGAGGAAAGGAGGAAATCAAAATTACAAGGAATTATTCAAAAGATGTCTCAAGAATTCGATGATTTCAAAGATAAAATGACCAAAGATTTTGAAACATTGAGGCAAGCGTTTGCAGCCCTCAAAGATCTGAAAAATATGGTAGAATCCCTCACTAACAGAATGGACCAGGCAGAAGAAAGGATCTCTGACATTGAAGACACAGCTTTTGAATGCACCCAAGCACTCAAAGAGGAAGAGAAATGGCAAGCAAAAACTGATCATTCTCTCAGAGAACTCTGGAAAGAAAATTAATATTCAAAGAAAACTAATATTCTCCTTATAGGAAACCCTGAAGGTGACGAAGTTCCTTCACAAAACACAGAGGTTCTTCTTCATGAAATTATTAAACAGAACTTTCCAGATATGCCAAGAGATTCTGAAATTCAGATAGTAGACAGTTTCAGAACCCCAGCACGACTCAACCTTAATAAGACATCCCCCAGGCACATCATAATTAATTTCACTAAAGTTAATATGAAAAAGAAAATTCTAAAAGCAGCCAGACATAAGAAAACCAGATCCTACAGGGGGGAAGAATATTAGAATGACTACAGATCTCTCTGCTGATCTCTCTCCTAAAACAACACAACATTCAACCCAGGATCCTGTATCCAGCTAAACTGAGTTTCATCTATGATGGATAAATTAAATATTTTAATGACATTCACATGTTGAAGAAGTTTTCCATAACTAAACCAACTCTCTAGGATATTCTCAGACCTATCCTCTATAATGACCAGTGCAATCCTCCACCACAAAAGTACACTCACTCAGAAACTTTTGATGAAACTCCAACTTCCACAGTGGCAAAAGGATTAAAAATGACCACTGGACTTTTGAAAAACTCGATACCCAAAATTTTACCAGGCTTATCAATTTTCCAAATTAATGTGAATGGCTTAAATTGTCCTCTAAAGAGGCACAGGTTGGCTGA
>CAUYQV010047428.1:0-17580 GCA_963574575.1 Galagoides demidoff
GGTCCCAGCTACTTGGGAGGCAGAGGCAGGAGACTCGCTTGAGCCCAGGAGTTGGAGGTTGCTATGAGCTGTGATGCCATGGCACTCTACCCAGGGGGATAGCTTGAGGCTCCATCTCAAAAAAAAAAAAAAAAAGAAAAAGGAAATAATAATAATCTGTTCCCCCGATTAATGTTTTTTTTAATCTTGATGTTGATTTCTTACACTAGGATATTGGACTGTCCATTGGAGAGGCTGACTTCACTTCCTATAGGCAGACTGAAGCCAAATACAATAGGAGGTGCCCCCTTTGCCAAATAGTGTAGTTTCTTCATCCCAAGAGTTACATTCTTATAATGAGTTGTTCACTGGCTTATATATGTGGGTGGAAAGTTGGCATCTGTGGTTAATATATTGGGCTTTCATGGTAAGAGACAGTGATATTTGAAAAGGGCCATTCACACATAATGAAATAAGTAATAATTGATATTTAGTGAATGTGCTCAGCCATGTACAGAACCTTCTAAAGCATCATGCTTAAATCTGTTGCAGAAGCACCAAGAGTGATGCAATTCAGATTAAGAAGGCCAGGCCATTTCCCAGAAAGGAACTAGATGTAATGCTCTCAAATGGCTTGTATTATTTCTGAATTAAGAGTGTGTTGTAATAACAGAAGTGCGATGGTCTAGAAATATTTAAAGGAAAGTAAATATTTAAAATTGTCGATACACATCCAGACAGTAGAGTTTTGATTCTTGATGTACATCATTGCTTTGTTGTCCTGAGTTAATTCTAGCCTTTGCATATAAGAGGCCATGGCTGAAACTTAAGTTCAAATTTATGCTACATCTTACTGTAGTCTGTTAGTGTGACTGAAGCTGGTCATTCCTCAGCATATTGAAGAAAAAGATTGCTGTTAATGTCAAAAGGAAGTTTCCGCCTTAGAAGGTAATGAAGCCCCCTCCTACTTGCCATTCTTTCTCTTCATTCTGTTTTGGTCTTTGTTCCTTTTTGCTGTTTCCTTCCTCCTGGAGCTCACTGCATCTCATACCCTGCAGGTTGGGTATGGCAGGCTGTCTACTGAGCTCATTCCAACTTAGTTCTTATGGAAGACTGATTTAGAGCAGGGGTCAGTAAACAATGGCGGCATGTCAAGTCCAGACTACTGCCGTTTTTCCTATGGTCTGTGAGCTGAGAATGGATTTTACAGTTTTGAATGGTTAAATAAACATTAAAATAATAAAACTGTGGGGCATATAAAAATTTGATGGAAATCAAGTGTCATCATCCATGAATAAAGTTTTATCAGAACACAGATACACTCACATATTTCTGACTTTTGTGCTATAACGGTGGAGGAAAGCGGAGACAGAGTTGATAGCAAGAGACTGTACTACTCACAAACTCTAAAATATTTGCCTAGACTTTTGCAAGATCTCTGCCTTAGATAGTCTAGGGAAATGGGATGAGAGATTTTAGAAAAGCTCTGGAGTAGCTGCTGTTGCAGTGCGGTTGAACCACAGAGAGGTTGTAGTTGTGTGGTGACTACACATCGAAAGAAAAGCAGATATTAGAAGAAAAGTATAGAGAAGAAAGGAGGTGATTTTTTTTCAAGACTAGACTGATAATTGTAAAGCTAACTTACAAATTAAACTTTTAAATTCAACATTATATAACAGCTCTTCATGTTTCATGTTCCAGGTGTTAAGCTTGGTGATTTCACCTCCATGATCTCATTGATAAGAAAATTATTAAGAACATACAAATCCATCCACAAAAGTCATCCCAAAACATAATCATGCACTTTTCTAAATGATTTGTGAGTATGTCTTATCTAGAGCTGTTTTTTAGATGGACTAGGATCACACCGATATTTAAAATCTGTCTTTTGTCAGTCTCTTTTCTGTTCTTCCTTCTTCCTCTTCCCTTTGCTTCTCGTATTTCTTTCTCTAAACTGATACAGGTAATATGCCAGGGGATTTAAGAGATAGACATTAGAATCATATGGTCTTGGAGTACACTTCTGGCTTTGCCTTAGACTATACAATAGAACCTCTGTAAGTTGACCACCCAAGGGACTGTGACAAACTGGCCAGACTATGGAGATCATCAACATAGACCTACTGTACTGATAGGTACACGTGGTGCACGTCTGGTCTATAAGAATTAGGTCGACTTAAGTAGGCGGTCAATGTAGGGAGGTGGCCAACTGTCGAGGTTTTACTGTGTGATAAAGTGCGCAGGTTTCTTAACAACGGCATTCTCATTTATACTACTCACTTCTAGGGCTTTTGAGAGAAACCTTAAATGGAAGAATAAGAAGTACTCAGTACAAGCACAGCATAGGTAACAAAGGTATAGCTTGGTTTTTATAGGGTGAGGCTTCTTATGAAACTAAGATGAAAGTGATTCAAAAGTGCTACTTTACTAAGGGGAAAAATAACCTCAGAATACAATTTCTGTTTTATAGCTATATAACATTCCATTGACACAGAATTTTAAGAGTGACCTGGTAACTACTTTAGTTTATAAACCTAAGATCTATTTGCCCATCACTTGAGCACACGAGCTACCATCAGATGCTTCCATTCATTGCTTCCCAGCTATCCACTAAACAACTAAACTAGTTGTTTAATACAAAACCACCAAGTTATTTCAAGGATCACTTATAACAAGTAACAGAACATTATCCTGCCCATCATTGCTGGTGACTGATATTTTCTCACCTGTTGCCATTCTAGGATCTGAGTTGTGGATGACTAGAGATTTCCACCTTTGTAATCAGCACAACCTTAGTCACGTCACTCGACTGTATTGTCCTCCTGTGTACAGGACACGCTAGGTTAAAGGAGATAGGAAGAAAGGAAAGAAGGGATCCATACAGAGAAGGACAGAAGGAGGGAAGGAGTGTGGATGAAAGCAAGAAAGAAAAAGAAAACGCATTGCTACAAAGTGCCTGACTTAGGCATAGTTATTTCCTACAAGAGGAAGAAGATAGTAAACAGAAAAAAAGTGCACCATCTAATACTATCTCTATTTGAAGAGTTGCTGAAAGAAGCCATATGTTTCTTTCCATTTATGAGTTTGATAATAAGATTGCTCCCCCAATATTATATTTTAACTCTATTCCATTCCATTTATAGTTTGTAGGAGAGAAGGAAATATGTGATGGGGCCTCATACTAAGGCCTCATACTGAAGAAAGATTTAATCTTGTGGACAATCAAACCTGTCACTGTATATAAAACATAACTATCACTCGTAAATTTATACAACTCAGTTTCTCAAAATTATAGAACCATTGTTTCTTCTAATTTTGCAAAAAGGAGTATACTATTCTTATACAACATGTATAATAAAGTTAAAATTTTTTTTCTACCTGGAATGGAAGCATAAATTCTTTCTCGGTAGGAGGGAATGAGGAGGGCCTCAGGGGAAACTCTTCCTTGTTGCTTATAGTTTAGGTCAAAACTGTTATCATTGGATTTGCATTAAATGCAATTCCTTCTCTTAAAATAGAATGATTGGCAGGGATTAAGGCTTTGTTACTAGAAGAGTTCTAAGCCAAGTTTTTCTTTTTCATGAATAATACCGACTTTCTTATTTATTAATGGTGTTTTTGACAGCTGACAGTTCCAGAAATGTATGTGCTACTGTATTAACTATTAAAGTTCTCTGTTTAGATGAAGTGGAGATGGAACATACCTTTTCCACTTACTCAAACACTTCTGTTAACACGGTGGGTGAGAAATGAATTTATTGTAATGAAATCATATTTAAAACAAAGCATATACCTGCTTGAAAAGGAAAATATCAGAAGATTATCGAGTTGTATTTAATTATACCTTTTCCAGTGTTATTCTCTCTTGATGATTTTTGAAATATATTAATGATAAATCAACTAGATACAAAGGGGATTGATTGTAAGTGAATTTCATTTTAGCGTCTGTTTAACTTGAATAATTCCATTTGTAAGTATATAATTACCTACCTAACATCTACCTGTATCAAATTTGCTTAGTTTTACTTCTATAAAACAACTTTGGTCTTTATTTTTCATTTACAAATATTATATTTCCACTGTAGGGATTACCTAGAACATAAAGGAATTGCCCTATTCAAAAACAGTAGTGTTAGTATCAATACTTCAAGTCCGTATAAAGAGCATCATGACAAGTGAATTGCTTCTCTCCAGAACAGCTGCCTCCTGGTGAAAAGGGGAGCTGAACCGAGTACATATGTTGATTATGTGTATCAGAGAAATTGTAGCCGCCAGCAGCCTGCTCTACAGGGAGAACATTCAGTGTGGGTTTACCCAAAGGAAGGAGAAAGGGTCATCTTCCCTGCCTGGCTCTTGTCTGGCCCTGCACTAGGCATTCTCATTAGTTCCCGCAGGAGTAATTATTTAGTAGCCTTAATGCCAAAGCAGGTAAAAAAAAAAAAAGTTAGAATAAAGAAAATAAAAAGCCTACGTGACATCTGTATACCTTCTTCAATATCATGAAGCCGGTTATGCCTCCTGTTCGTTCTTTTGATGTTGTTCATAAGCTTAGAAATCTGGGGTTTGACTCAACAATGAAATAGCTTGTTGTGATTAGAATAAATTCAGCAAAGAAAAATATCTCTTAGGAAACATATTGTGTTCTAAAAAAGCAAATAGCTATGAAAATAGATCTGAATGCAGTATCAGCCATTTACTTATTTTAAGTAAGGTTTGGAGCCTTAAAGAGTTATGATAAAGGAAAAACTACCATCATTTCAACCTCTGAATAGATGATTGTTGCTATCCAGTATAATTCCAGATTATGCTTCCTGTTTCTGTGAGTTTAGTTTTGGGATGTTTTCTCTGTGTCCTGATATTCAATTTGGCCTGACTGTTGTTTTCTGTTACTCTTATAAATTTTATCCTGTTGACTTAGAATACACTTTGCTGCCCTTGTACTAATACAGTAGCTGCTATGTCCTGACTGAATTACCTTGTTGCTTGTTTCCTGACTATAGGATCCTTTACTAGCCCCCAAATAATTAGCACCATTATTTGACTCAGAGATTTCTTGTCTTATTTATTTATTTAAGACAGAGTTTCACTCTGTCAACCTGGGTAGAGTGCTGTGGCATCACAGCCCACAGCAACCTCAAACTCTTGGGCTTAAGTGATTCTCTTGCCTCAGCGTCCGAAGTAGCTGGGACTATGGGCACCCACCACAACGCCCGGCTATTCTCTTCTTGTTTTAATCCTTGCATTACATGACAAAAGAATGTTTCAAAAATGTCTTTGAAACAGCTTTTGATTTCAAAGTATGATAAGGTATATGCCTAAGTATCGAATGTTTTCTTGGGGCCTCCTGCCACTGAGTAGCAGATCTGGGTAACTCCATTTAGTTGCCAGCGATAATTAGGTGTCTTCCTTCTTTTCTCACTTTTGTTTTCTTTGCTGTCACATCAAGCATCTGGCACATCTATAACTAAGGGAATAACAATACAAGGATGCACTGTTTTTAATTCTGAAAGATTATAATTTTTCATTGAATAAAACTTCACCATTAGTACTTTCCAGATCCTGGTGCTGACTTCCTTTACATTTCTTTCTTTACTATGATAACTTCACTTGTGATGACTTGTAATCTGTCTGATTTACCCCCCATCAGACTTTACTATGTAGCTGTCTAAACTAATAACATACTTCAGTTCAAGGTAAGAAAATTGTAATGAAAACTCATTAGGTGTTAAACACACATCAATAGTATGTAAAACAGAAGGTTCTCAGCTGCTTTCCTTTTTCCTTTCTTCTGGGACACACATTTATATGTGAGATATTTCCCTGCATTTATTGGGAAACAGTAGCCTCACCTCTTTCTGACAAGTGCTCCCTGCTCACCCTTCCTCACCCCTCCACATACACAGGAGAAGTAATACTGAAGTGCTCAGTCATAGCTAAGAATAAAGTCAGCTATGTTTGCAGTCCTATATTCTAGCCAGAAAAGGCTAACAGAAGAGTGAGATGTCAATTCAGACCAAGAGATCTGTTTCTGAAGTAGATTGTCTTTATCTTCTTAAGGCATTTTGGTTTTCATTTTGAGGGAGCTGAGCACAGCCCAGGAAATAACCATAAGGCCATAACCACTGGTAGCCAATTCTGCTATCTATGCTATTGTGGTCTAGAACGCAAATGAACATTATCATAGGTTTTACTGTATTTAACTTCTTTTTTGCAAAGTTTATGTGCACAAGCTAAAGTTCCTCATGATCCTGAACTAATGTGAAAGCATCACAAGCCTTCATGGAAGATATCTAAGCACTCAGGCCTGAAGGCTCCCAGAAAGTCACTTGCCCAGGACGTCTTTCTCTTTTCTCCCTAGGTTGCTAGCATAGACTTGCTGTATGTTTAGAAAGTGCAGCGCTCAGCAGGTGGCTTTCTTGGATCTTGATGATTTTTAATAATCTGCATGTTTTATGTACCCCTTACTCCCTTCCTCATTAGACAGTAAGTCCCTTAGGGTACATATCAGCACTAGCATAGTGCCAGGTTCAAGTTCAATAAACACATTAATTTTGATATTACAATATTCAGTAGCAACTTACTTTCCAGTCCTACAATTTCCATCATTGAGTTGCCATGATTCTACCTGGCAAGAATATTTTAATTTAAATATCATCCCTTCCTGAAAATAATCATAATAGATACATGAGAAAGTATCAGACCCAGTTCTTTCTTCATTCTGGTTAAGTAAGAATTCCCAGGCCAGGTTTCTTTAATTGTAAATCTAATGCATTTAGGATAAAAATTCTTATTTGTAGCAATAAAGGAATTTGACCAAAAGCAATATTTTAGTTTGTCTTAGAAAATTATTTTTAAGTGTTCATTCTTTTTTGTTTAATTTTACCTGTAAAATAAATTTATATGATTCAAAGTTCAAGAGTATAATAAAATAAATGATGACATTTACCTTATGTCCTCTGGCCCTTCCCATTTCTCTTTCCAGTGTTAGCCAATGTTATAGCTTCTTAGACAGTCTTCCTAAAAAACTTTGTAAAATATACAATCAAATCCCTATACTGTATAAAAGGTACATTAGGTTCTTTTTTTTCTTTTTTTAAAAAAATGTTAATATACTATGCATAATTTGGGGGGGTCCTTTAAATTTTCACCTCATATATGATATTACTGTGATCTTTCTCTTACCATGCTAGAAAACATTCTCTTTCATTTTTATAAATAAATAAGCATCCCATTGTTTATATATTTGACATACAGGCTGATGCTTTTGTTGTTGCATTCCAGTCGTGAAACCCAAATCTAGCAGGCACTTCACAAGTCAAAGTTTCCAAGAACATATGAAGGCTGTGATAACATGATCTATGCCAAGAGTGGGCCTTGTACCACGCTGTTAAAGTGACTGAAGCTTGTTGACTTACTGTAACAGGAGTCAGATATCTGATTTAGTTGGCTATAGACATTTCAGAGAAGAAACCCAGGCATTTTGGTGTTTGATTCTTTCTGTACCTTACCCTAACCCTTTCGCCACTAGGTTGGACATAAATAATACTTAATATCAGTGACTAATGGCTGGAGTTCTTTAGCTGAGCGGCAAGACAAAGCAGTTCAGAACTAATCAGCAAGATACAATCTGGTAGGTGCCAGAAGTGAGTGATAACTTTTATTTTCTCTGCTCTGACTCTCTGGAGTTTTCTCTTTGTAGCAATTTAAATCATCTCTACATGTACTGGGGGAAAGCTTTATATGTTGAATTCTTTAAATGAGGGCCACCTAAATCTAATTTTTAACAACAGGACTTTGTAAAGATTAATAAATCTTGTACTTTTTTGAAAATAGTATAGATATGAACTGTTCCTCTTTATTTGAAGTTAAAAGGAAAGTAACATTTTTGAAATTTACCATAGCCTTATTGCAACTTCTCCACAATTTGAAGATGTAGGCAATATTTATTGTGAACTTTCTGTTTGCCTTGTACTATTTTAAGAGCCCTCCCTAGATATATTCTTAGAGCTCTTGTGAGGTGGGAAATGTTATTATCCTCATTGTGTAGAACAAGAAAGCTGATCAGCAGAGAAGATAAGAACATGCTCAAGGAAATAGCAGAACTAGAATACTGTAAAGCCAGAATGAAAAAAAAAAAGAGAGCAAACAACAACAACAAACGGAAATTTGAGTTCTTCAGTGGTTACTTTTACTACTGAATTTCCCCAGCATCTCAGATAAATGAAACTAGTTCAAGAAGCTCAAAGCCATGACTCTGTGAAGTGGCAAAGTTGGGGTTGGAACCCAAGTCTGACACCAAAATCAATATACTTTTCACTATATAGACACCTATATGTAAATACAGGTAAAATATTTGAAAAAGTCTTTGCATTATTGAGGTGAGTATTCTCTTGTGCCTATATTGAACCAATGTTAGATTCCTTAAATTGATTTATAATTCCACATCATAGTTAACTGTGCCGTTGCTTCTGCATAAATGCCTGAAAAATCTCTAAAACCTGCTGTGAAGCTTTCTCTTGTCATACCTTCCCCCGGCCAGCACTTATCAATCAATCTCTTCTTGGTGTTACTTCTATCTTTTTACATAACTTGTTGCCTGTACTTATTACCACGTTGTTATGTACATTTTTATACAGGCATGTCTTGTCTTTTCATCTGTGATACCTTTAGAGACAGTATGGTGACTTGATATTTGTATACACATTGTGTAGCATGTTGCCTGGTCCCTGATAGGCACTCCATAATAAATTTTAAAAATTCATGGCTCTTATTCTGTCCTATATTTGCCTAACTTAATAAGTACTTAACTGTAATGTATTAGAGTTATATAACTAGAAGTTATATAAAATAAACTTCTAGTTAGATCAAATGTACAATAGCATTTTTTTTATTCCTGATTTGAGTGAAAATTTAAAGAAATAATAACTTAAGTGGCTTTTTTTTTCTGTCTCATCACCATGTATGAATCTCTCCTATTATGTCTCTAAACCCTGATACTCTGACATTCCTTTTTTCTGGAGCCTGCTCTTTTCTTCATCAGGATCTCTCCCTGGTCCATGCATCATCCTTTTCCTAACCTTGGTGCTCCCAACTCAACCTCTAAATGGCAGTAAGCTCCGGATTCCACTCACCTTTCCAGGTCCCCCAAGATGATCTCAATGCCGTGTTAACTCAGTTGTTAGCTTTCACCCCTCACTGCTCAGCTCACTGAATACAGGTAGAGTATCTTTCTTTTTATCCTTAGGGAGAAGCAAAGTTATTTGGCTCACCCCAAAACGCTCGGGAAGGGCTTTGTTCATAGTCCCTTGTAAACCACTCTTTTTCTATTCCAGCCCTTTTACTTTGTACCTCTTCATGGTAGTGAAGTGAGTCTATTAATATTAAATGAATGAAGTGGGAATGGTTATCAAAATAAATGACAAAGTGAGTCATCTGGATTTTAATTGGTCTTTTCTTTCCTTCAAGCGAAGGATATCTTGCTTTTTTAGAAGAAATACAAATTAATACAGGTTTTACTTTGGAAGAACAGACACACTGGTATGGCTAATTATCTCTTTCTTCATTATCTGTTCTACTGGATGTATGACAACGTTGCCCTGTGTGTACTGACTTTAGGGAATGCAAGTTCAGTATCTTTCTTCTCTATCATATAGAAAGAGGAGTAATGGAGAGAATAAGAACAGAGTTAAAAGATGGAGTACCAAAACATAATATGTTAAAATGGTTTTTGAAACTATGCAAAGAGAAATAAATACAAAAGGAGAAAAATGAAAATCAGTGAGTAATGATAAAGAAAAATGGCACCTGAGGATATTTTATGAATTCAAGTGTTAGTACAATTGACAGTGCTTCATTTTCTTATACATTTTCTTAATGTCGTAGAAGACTTCTTAGGCTAAAGTGTCGCCTCTCTCCTCTGTCTACCCCACTCTCCCCCATCTCTCCCATCTCCCCCCTCTCCCCATATCCCCCCTCCCTCCCCTCTCCACTGTCTCTCCCCTCCCTCCCCTCTCTTCTGTCTCTCCCCTCCCTCCCCTGGCCCCTCTCTCCTTTCCCTTTCTCTCCCATCTCTCCCCTGTCTCCCCTTCTTCTGATACAGATTCACTCAGGAGTGAATCTGTGTGGAGATATGTATTTTATTTCTCTCCACTCATCAGTACACCTCCAAATGACGACCTTTCCAAGCCCCAAACTTTTGATGACTTTCCTGATCCCCATTTTATGCCCCTAAACTCAAGGAGAGTAAGATCACAATGTCTTTTTTTCCTGCGGTTTTTGGCCAGGGCTGAGTTTGAACCTGCCACCTCCAGCATATGGGGCCAGCACCCACTCCTTTTGAGCCACAGGTGCCCCCCAGATCACAATGTCTTTTTACCTTTTCCCCATTGATAAAAAAAAAAATGGCATCCCTCTCTCATTTTTTTCCTAAAGCAGACACTTAGGATACTTGATCATCCTTCTTCTAATTCCTGTTTCCATAGAATCTACAGAGGTCTGAAGTATCCAGGATGCCCTGTTAGCCCACAAAACCATCATCTGATTTCCACTCTCTTGAGCCTGGCTTAGATCTTCAGAGGCATAATGCAGGGAACTTATGAACAGAGAAACTGCAGGAAAGGCCTTTTTAATGATAGCTTCTAAACTCTCACTATCCTAGCCTGCAATGATTTCACACTCCTGACTATTTTTGCATCTTCCTGACATCTGTGGTTCCCTTGAGGCATGTATTACAGTACACACGCTACCCATGGTTAGATAATCACAAGTTTAGATGTTTGTGAATGTTTAAACTCTAAAGAAGAAAAATGACTTCAGGCAAGGGTACATGTCAACATAATCACAGAAAATCTGAGATCCATTTGCGTGTACCCACATATGTCAGTACTTAGTTGTGTCTTTCCTCCATATGATTCTTCTTTATTTTTGCTATTATTATTTCATTTTGACTTTGTTGTTCCTTTTTCTTTGTGTTTAAACTAAATTCATCATGAAAAATTATTAATTTCTTTATGCAGGAGTGCGGGGGTGGGTGAACCATGCTATTTGGCATGAAATCCATTTTTTTCTGAAGAGAAATTTGAGGTGTTTAGGAGATTACCTTTTCAATTCTCTCCCCACATAACACGTCTATACATGCCCCAGCAAAATTTTATAATTTTTAAATTATAAAATGCTTTATAAACAACTAAAAATACTTGGAATCAGATATTTTAGGGGCATACCAACTATTGAACACATATGAAAATAAAGGTTATTAGGTCCAAATCATCTTTTCTAAGTGCAAGAGTCAATGGCAGAGCCTGCCAATTGAACAAAATGATGTGTAGCATAAGATGGAACCTGGACATGCACATCAAAAAAGAATCAATAAAGCTATAAATTGTGGTTTGTGATTAAGAATTGAAAAAAAATTAATAGGCCTTTTAAGAAATATCATTAAAATTACAATTTACTCTAAATCATAATATTAAAATAGTAGTACGTATGTTCTTCTTTATATAAAAGAGAGACTATTTATAATATTTCTTTCTTCATTACTAACATGCTAACATAATAATTTATTATGACAGAGGACTGAACATTGATGTGGGATTTTTGTTCTTCGTTTTTTACTTTTTAGATTTATTTAATTTTCAAATTTCTTACTGTTGGGAGGCAAAAAATGGACAATTATTTGCATATGCATTTAAAGTAATGAATTAGGCTGGGTGTGGTGGCTCATGCCTGTAATCTCGGCACTTGGGAGGTGGAGGTGGGTGGATTGCCTGAGCTCACAGGTTCAAGAATAGCCTGATCCAGAGTGAGACCCTGTCTCTAAAAATAACCAGGCATTGTGGCAAGTGCCTGTAGTCTCAGCTATTTGGGAGGTTCAGGCAAGAGAATCACTTAAGTCCAGGAACTTGAGGTTACTGTGATCTATGATGCCACAGCATTCTACCAAGTGGTGACAAAGTGAGACTCTTATCTACAAATAAATAAATGAATTGTGTATTTTATTAATTTTAATTGATAACCTTTGGTTAGTTAAATGAGAATAATTTTAATACTATATTGTGTACAGTTAAGAGTAAAAAATAAATTTTAGAATCTCTTACTAATAATGTTTCCTTAAGCACATTGTTCAATCCAAGTTTTCTCATCGGTAAAATGGAGATGATAAAATTACCTAAGTCGAAAGGTTACAGTAATGATTAGACACATACTGTACTGAAAATGAGCTTGCCACCCAATAATGCAATAGCTAGTATTATTATTTTACTACAATTAAAGTTAAATAAGGAGTTGAGTAATTTATTCATTTCAGGAAATGGAAGTTTCTCATATTTTCCATTATTTTTTAATTTATTTTATTTATTAGTTTATATATGTTATTCTCTCATGTTTATGACATGAATGGAATGCGAACTCAAGTTTGCAATAACAAGAGACAGCCTTGAGAATTTATACTGTTTGGTATTGCACTAGCCTGTTTTTATCAAGCTAAATAAAGTCTTGGTGTGTGTCACTATCCAATTGCTTTGAAATCATTCTCGGTTCGTCTTCTCTCCCACCGCGTGAACCAGGTGCTAATTCATATCAATTCTTCCTAATTTCTTTCAAGACTTTCCACTTTTCTTCACTATGCACATTTTTCCAGCATTACAAACTTCAGTCCTATCTTATCTGACCTGTCTATCTGTAGCTTCAAGCCATGTTCACTATTGTTTTTCTAAGGAACAAACTGGTCATGTGGTTAAAATTCTTCAGCGCTGTTCAGAATTTCTCAGCCACTGGCCTTCCTGCTATACATGGCCATGGTCTACTTACTGGCCACATCTCACATCTGTTCTTTCTTCTGAAACTTCACACATATCTAAATGTTCCCTTCCACTGTCCTGAGCTCTGCTTCTCCTCCATCTCATGACTGGCATCTTGGTACGCTGCCTGGAATCCTCCTGTGTTCTCCCTCTCTACTTTTTTGCCTGTCTAATTCATTGTATTTCTCTCTTGGAGTCCCAGTACATTATACCGACTTTTATGAACACTTGCTTTATCACCACCACACCAGACACTCTGTAGTTTACACCCAGGTTTGGTTGAATCTGAAGCCATCCAACTTCCATTCTTCCCCAAGTCCCATTGCTTTCATGCGGTCCTTGGACCAGCAGCATTGGCACATCATGGGAATTCATCAGAAATGCAAATTCCTTGTTCAAGTTTTAAAAAATTGTGTTATTATGGGTACATTATAGTATTATACATTTATAGTGCATGTGTGTTGTTTTGATAGAGGCATGCACAGTGTAATGATCAAATTGGTGTAACCACCTCACGTATTTATCATTTCTCTGTGTTGGAACCTTCCAATTTAGTTGTTGATTATTTTTAAAATATACCATAAATAATTGCTAATTATAATTTGTTATGGGAATGTAAAATTTTGAGGTGTAGAAAACTTGTGAACTCTATGAACTCTATTGCCTCTTCCCTGCACCCCTACCTCTAAATGTGTCCACAGTTTTAGGGTTGTTACCATTCTCATTATACAATTCTAATTGCATCCTATGTATACTATAAGGAGCATGCAGATGTAATGTAGACTTTGACAAGGTATACAGAATTTGCAAAAATATATACACCTTTTAGACAGGAAAAACAGTATTAAAATCATAATATTCAATACATACCAAGAATGAGTCACATTGAGCACCTCTTGTAATTGCAGAAGTCAAACATGAGTTTTTATAAAATTAATGATTTGTTTTCACTTCTGAAAATGTGTACACACTTTTGGAAACCTATTTGTTTATCCATTTAGTATTTTATGTATTAAAATGACATTTATTGAGTGTTACTTATGTTCAGGCAAAGTAATGGGTGAAGGGCTGTATAGACCAAAAACTACAATCTTTTTTTTTTCTTTTCTTTTCTTTTTTTTGGTTAACATAGCCTTTATGTCATTTTCTTAGTTATTGTGTTAAGATGTTTATATTCTACTCTTAGAAAGATTCACTTGTACCTTTGTAAGATAAACCATAGAAGTGATCCCTCCAATCACCCTCCCTCTAAGCATCCTCACCTCCCCTCCCGCTCCCCATATTCATAGGCTAGAATTAGGTTATAGCTTTCATATTAAAGCTATAAATTAGTTTTATAATAGGGCTGCGTACATTGGATACTTTTTTCTTCCATTCTTCTGATACTTTGCTAAGAAGAACATTTTCCAGCTCCATCCATGTAAACATGAAGGATGTAAAGTCTCCATCTTTCTTTATGGCTGCATAGTATTCCATGGTGTACATATACCATAGTTTATTGATCCATTTGTGGGTCGATGGGCACTTGGGCTTTCCGTAATGGGTGACTACTAATTGAATTGCAAAATTTTTCTAGGCAGCAGTGCTGTTCTCTAGCAAATAGAAATATTCAGCATGTTTTGTTAGTATCCTGTCTCTGTGGTTTCAAATATTAAATTTATTTGTTTATTAATTTTTAAATGTATCAGACCATGACTAATTTGAGTCAGTAATTTGCAGTTACATTGTTTACATGTAACATTCACGTTTATTATCAATTTAAATCTTTTCTTTTTCCGTGTTACAAAGAGAGATTTTATTTAGAAAAAACAAAGAGAAAGTTAAGATCACTTCTAAAGAGAGTTGGAAGTGAACCCCTCTATCATTGTTACATCCCATTGCAATGTTATCCACATGAAGTTTCAGTGGTAGTCCATGGATCTAGAAAATGCACCTGAAGATAACTTTGGAGCAGAGTTTAGCATTGATAAAAGCTAAAAAGAAGTCTAATCATCCACCGCAGGGTATCAGAGAAACCCTCATCTCCAGACACCATTTGCACCTACTCCTATGGAAATATCAGCTTGAAGCATACAAATTTTCCATTCTGTGAGGCCTTTGTAAAGAATCCCTCAAATAAAGTGAAACACCTCTATCGCCTCCCATCAGTTATATGAAGTGATGGCTTCAGAGTAAGACCTTGTGGGTCCTCCTGCCTCATGTATCAGTGAAGATGCTTATTGCAGAATTTAGATGACTCATCCAAAAAACTCAGAAGAGCAACTTACAGAGCTTGGAACACTAACATCTAACACTCAGTCTAGGAATTTTTTTCTCCCACATGTCATTTATAATCCTGAATCTAAAAGTAAAATCTACCAGCTGGAATAATAAAAACAAAGAGAAACTAAAATATGAAATACTATCCTATAGAGGGAACTTGTAATGGCTTTTATATTTTATTAATCTAATAATAGTTAATATGTATTGTGTCCTCCCTAATAACAAACACTGAATACTGTGCTATGGATTTCACTTGCATTTTATTATTTTAACTTTACAGGAACCTCAGAATTGGTATTAGTAATGTGCTCACATTACAAATAATAAAAGTAGGATTTAAACCATTAAGTAACTTTACTGTTAGTTGTCCTAAGTGTAATTGTTTCAAAATCTGACTTCAGAGCTTGTTCTTATATGTCATCTATGATTCCTGTTTACAATATCTTCAGAACTAATGTAAACAATAGTGAATGTTTATGACTTAAAAAATAAAAAAAGAAAAGAATGGCCCATGCCTGTAATATCAGCAACCTAGGAGGCTGAGGCAGGAGGATCACTTGAGGTTAGGAATTCCAGATCAGCCTGTGTCTTTAAAAAGGAGGAAAAAAAGATGGAATGCTTAATTGTCTAAAGCACAAAGAGAATTTTTTAAGCATTTTAAGTACAGCATAAAATAGATTTATTTATAATTCAGACTAAAAATTAAATTATTAACCTACTGTAACAGCCTTTCTTTTAGAGTTACATCACTTACCTTTCAGTAGTTTTTGAAGATAACATCATTTTTCATTAAATACTTTCCTAACTGTTAAAACTCAAGACTTATTTTTTTCAAGTAGATAACTATCTTTTGTAAATCATCTCTGCTTGATTGAATGGAGAAAATGAAAAGGTCAATTTTTGCCACGGTTTAGACTTTATTTATGAAAATGAATTCAGTCTGTCCCACCTTTTAGCCCTGCCAAGTGGTTAGATATTTATAGCAAACTTAGTTCTATTCCCTTAACAGCTGTAAGCAGTCCAAACTCTGTTCTCATATATTCATGTGCGTCCACAGCCTCAAACACACATTTTCCTGTAAAATGTGAAAGAATGAGGAGTTCTCAATTTGTGTTGAGCCGATAAAATTGGTTTTCCATCTCTCCCCTTGTCTCCCCTTTTACTCCTCTGCCTCATTTCCATGTCTTTTCTTTTGTTGTCAAATTTATTTATTGTTGGGTACTCTTACAATTTTGTTAAATAAGACATTATTGCGTTTTTCTTGTGTCATTTAAATTTCATTTCTTCGTTGTACGTATTAAAGTGCAGCGTGATATTTTGTTGCCTTCTCCCACAATTAACGCCATGTTCTAGCTTGTGCTGGGAAGGAGTGACCTGCCCCAAGTATCTTATCAGGGCTCCTCAGTGTGTGGACTTTTACAACCCGAGTAAATCGACTGAATTAGGAGGGAACCTTACTACAACAATAAAATCTATATTTAAAATGTTCTCTTGAAGAGCCATGGTCTTTAAGAGCAGTTCTTAAACAGAGGTGTGATTTAACATTTTATTTTTTTATTATTAAATCATAGCTGTCTACATTGATATCGTCATGGGGTACAGTGTGCTGGTTTTATATACAATTTGAAATATTTTTATCAAACTGGTTAACATAGCCTTCATGGCATTTTCTTAGTTATTATGTTAAGACATTTATATTCTACATTTAGAAAGATTCATGTGTACCCTTATAAGATGAACCATAAGTGTGGTCCCACCAATCACCCATCCTTCCCCCTCCCCTCCCTTTCTCCTTTCTCCATATACTTGGGCTGTAATTGGGTTACAGCTTTCCTATAAAAGCTATAAATTAGTTCAGGGTAGGGCTGGGTACATTGGATACTTTTTCTTCCATTCTTGAGATACTTTGCTAAGAAGAATATTAAAGCAAAGCACAAAGCAAATGCAGGGCTGGCTGGTGAGTTTGTATTTTCAATTTGTATTTTAACCCTCTCCTCCCTCCACAGATACATGGTGCCAATTTAGCAGCCACCGGGTGCATGTGCCTATTATATTTAAATTATTTAAAATAGAAAAAAGAAATGTTTTGTATTTGCATAAGTCACATTTTAACTGCTCACTAGACCCATGTGGCTGGTGGCTGCATTATTAGACAAAATTCCATTGGCACAGAGAATTCTATTGGAGATTGCTGCCCAACAGAGTTGCATAGCCAACCAGGAAAGTCAGGATATTACAGAATCATTCTTAAAATTTAGGACATGGTTGGCCTTAGTCAGTTTGTGCTGCTGTAACAAAATAGTGTAGACTGGGTAGTTTATAAACAACAAAACTTTGTTTCTCACCATTCTAGAGGGTGGGAAGTCTATAATCAGAGCACGAGCAGGGCTGCTGGCTGGGGAGCATCCTGGTCTCTCTTTTCAAGATCAATGCTGCTTGTTGCTACATCCTCCAGGGAGGGTTAATGATGTGTCCTCTTGTGGCAAGAGGGACAGAAGGGCAAAAGGGCCTGAAGCTAGTTTCCTCCAGCCCTTTCATAGGG